>CANXYC010007768.1:0-19350 GCA_948193065.1 Aleurites moluccanus | reverse complement strand
ATCAACTCCTAAAGACTTTGTAAACCATGTATAGACTAGTATTCCATGGTACTGTATATAAGTTTTGGCATGTAGATATAATTATAAGCTTGCATATATATAATGTTGCTTGTTAATGATATTATGTTTGTTGATATTTATATGGATGAGTTGTATGATTAAATATATATATTGATATTGAGATGAATGATGGAGATCTAGAGGGATCAGTAGTTTCGGAATGATTGTGGAAATTATTTAAAGTGTTGTTTGTTTGTGTTTTTATTTTTATGCATAGTCCTATTATAGAGGAGGTGCTATAGAACTTTCTTCAGCATTTCTAAATTAATTAAGATATTTTTGTCTATTGCGTGTCATATAGATATTTCATTAGGGTTCTTCGTGGTATTAGTCGCTTATGCATCACCCATACCCTAGGACCGTTGCGACTCCCGGGATGGGTAGTGACAATTATGTCGGTACATTTTCCAACTAATTTATTTCATCACTAAAGTAACATATGGATTTTGTAACTTATCGACCCTTATCCGTGGATAAATATTTATAATCCCTCGGTAAATTTACCGACTAAATGGATCCATCGGAAATGGTGTTAGGGTTTATATTTTTACTCGAAGGTAATCCTTTGATAAATAATAAGTTTTTTTTTTATTTTTAGTTATTTTTAAATGAATCAGATAATTATTTTAAATATTTTAAAATTTAAATATTTTTAGTAATTAACAAATTTATAAATTAAATATTAATTTATAAACTGAATATTAATTTATAAAATTAAATATTAATTTATAAAATTAACAAATATCATTAAATATTAATTTATAAAATTTAAAATATAATAAAAAAGTAACAATAATATGCCAAATTATATACAAAATATAAAAAATCTAAATAATGTATGTGGTGTGCTCTACATCAGTAGAATCCTCATGATTAAGGAGATAATCATCATTAGAAGCAGCAACATATTCTTCAGTAGTCCCAAGATTATCAACTAGCTGAGGAGCAGTGAAATCAGAAGCAGCAGGCTGCAATGGCAGAGTAACAGTCTCAAATGTCGAAAATGGAAGAGGTATCCTAGTAGATACAGCTACCATATGCATCCACTGCTGTCTATCAGGCTCTAATTGCTATATACGCTGTCTAACAAAAGCAATATGTTGGTCATGCTGTCTTTCACGCTCTTGAAATTGTCTTTTTACCTCATGTAATTGCTCCTATACTCATTTGTTTATTTCTTCTTCAATAACCTCTAGTGTAAGGGGTGGAGTAAAAGAAAAGCTGGCACAGGCATGCTTATAAATTTAAGGGGCCTAAGAATCGATATCATAAACCCTATATTTCATGGGTCTCCCAATAACCTAAAGATATAACTGATGCTCATCCACAAGAGGAGCTCAGTGGATCCAGGAGCTAGCTGAGATAATTGCTCCCGAAAGTTATTAATATTCTCTTGTATTTAAAAAATAAAGTTAACAACTAAATTAATAATGAGGTTGTCATATTAATTGATAACATCATATATATATAATTAAAAGTAGTTAATAATTTTTTTAAGTAGTTACTTATATGAACACTCCGCCATTTGACATCGATAAATATTTGTTCGTCGTGTTTCTTTGTGGGTGCGTGGACAAAAAGTTTAATGGGCAAGGGGGATGTCCCAATCTCTTAGCCTGTTAGTAACATTAGTATATATTAGTTTAAAGACGTGACATAATTTTCGACGAGTCATGATAACTTGTAAATTTTGTCACCGGAATGATGAATGACACATGAAATACAAATGAGATATTATAGTAGCCTTTCTTTCCTTCTCTCTTTTTATTTTATATTTTATATTTTATTATTATTTCCATTTTCTGCTCTAACTTTTGACCAAGCTGCCCTGCAGGTTTTCAACTTGATGAGCTGCCTTAATTTTTACCTAAACAACCCTTTCAGATTTTCAGTTTAGCGGGTTGGAAAAGAATCAAATAACTATGCAATAGTTTTGGCACAAAATGATGAATTTATTATGATTTGGACAGCACCCAAAAAGGACTACCTATATATGTCAATTTTTGCTTCTTCTTTTTTCATTCATTTTTTTTACGAATCAGATCCACGTAGTTCTTATTTGTACAATGCATGCTTTGATGACAATAAGATGAAATGAAAGCAATATAAAATATCTCTTTAACTGATCTAAGTTGCACGGACTAAAGAACTCATTGCCATCTAAGTCCATCAATATGGCTCCTCCGCTAGTTAGAATCTTCTTGAGTACATTTGGCCCAACCCAGTTAAGTCTAAATTTGCCTCTTAAGTCTAAATTTGCCTCTTGGATTATGAATATGAGCTATGATTTCCTTCAAGTTGCCTTATTCTAACCCTAAGTTGAATACCTGTTTGTTGAAATATCGAGCTAATCTTTGTTGGTACCCCTGAATTTGATACAAGGCATCCATTATTTTCTCATCGATGGCATTCAACTAATCATGGTAGCCTTTAATCCATTCAACTTTATCAAGTTGGCTTTCCATAATCACTCTCGTAGATCTGATTTGCATCTCGATTGGAAGTACTGCCTCTATTCCATACACTAAAGCATAAGGAGTTGCCTTTGTTAGTGTTCGGACGAAAGTTCGGTAATTCCATAAACCGAAGGGAAGGTGTTCATACTAGCCTTTTTTACTAGAGATCATCTTTTGCATAATAGGTTTAATGGTCTTTTTGGTTGTTTCCATCGGAACGTTAATTTGGGGACGGTACGGGGAAGACCTGTGGTGTTGAATCTTTTGTTTCTTCAATGGGCTCACTACTTCTTTCTGAAAATGATACCCATTATTTGTTATGATCTCAAAAGGCAACCCATACTGACAAATGATATTGGTCTGAATAAAGTGCACTACTTTCTTTGCATTGAGGATCTTATATGAGACTACTTTTGCCCATTTCAATAAGTAGTTGATGGCAACCAGAATGTACTCTTGCCCATTTGATGATTATTGGGTGATGAGTCTGATGACATGGATGCCCCAAGTGGGAAAAGACCATGGAGTTATAGTAGAATTTAACGGGACTAGAGGTCACTTCTGAAACTTTCTGAATATCTGATACTTGTGGCATTTATGTACAAATTGAGCACAGTCTTTGTTCATGGTCAGCTGAAAATACCCTAAGTTCATGATTTTGTGGGCCAAAGTAAAACCATTCATGTCTGGGTCTTCTTCACCCTCATGGACTTATTCCATTATTTGCTCAGCTTCGTCTTTTGTTACGCATCGCAGGTGAATGTTATCCCAAGTTTGCATGTATAATACATTGCCATTTGGGATGAAACCACTGGCTAATTGTCTCAAGGTTCTGCTGTCTGATTTAGAGGCCTCTTCTGGAGACTTATCATTCTTGATTAGATTGAAGATATCCTATAACCATGGTTTCTCATCTACAACCTAGGTCTGCATACAGGTTGTATCATACCCTAGTTGTCTCTGGACCTCAATGACCACTGGGCGAACTATCTCAGTTCCCATCATATCTATCATGGGGCTAAGATTTCCAAGGCATTAGCGAATTGGTTCTTTGCTCAAGGCAAGTAATGGAAGGACAATTCATAAAAGTTCTTCGCTAAATCACAAACGTGCTTGTGGTGTCTTTTGTGATGACGGTACGAATTCGAACCTAAGGTATATCAGTAAGGATTAGCCAAACTGAAAAAAAGAGTCGCCACTCTATTAAAGGTGTAACCGAAACTAAAAATGCAATGCATTTCCTTCTTATAGGAAATAAGTGACAATGTATCCCTGGCTAAGCACCAGGCCGCCTTATTTAGAAATCCAGGTAAGGAAATCAGGTACGGATTGAGGAAGGTGTTAGGCCACCCAGCCCATCTGGCCATTGGCTAGCCTCCCTATTTAGCTAGAAGTCATTGGTGAACTAAACTTAGGTATAACATTGAAAGAAACAAACCATAAGCTAAAAAAGTAAGTTCTATTATGGCATATGCTTGACCATACTATAAACCAAACTAAACATAATTCATAGAAAAGATTGGAGGAGTTTCAAGCAATCTCACTTAAAATCCAACCTCCTTAGATAAAATTATACAAGATCTAGTAAATTATATAATCTCACATGCCTAAATATTTCCTAAAATGTTCATATTCATTGTACTATATCTATTTGCATTATCCCTAAAAAAATAGAAGGAGAAATAAACCATCTAACCCTAATAAGATATTTACATAATCATAACATACTATAAACATTCATTCATTCATCCAACATCTTAAAGTAAAGAAGGAACAAAAAAGGAAATTGAATTTATAATCTAATGCATTAAATGAAACATGTGCACTTTGGACTTTGCCTTTTTGGGCCTTAATGCATTTTGAGCCCATTTATCTTTCATGCATGCTTAGGCCTTACAACTCTAATGTTATTTGTTTTACTTTGTCCTTATATGGTTATCTCATACAACACAAATGTATGCATAATATACTTTGCAAAATGGCATATTTCCTTCTAATAATATCAAACATTAAATTTATCATATGCATGATGTATAACATATATGCATGACACTTTAATCATTCAATTTATATACAAGTGACAAAAACTGATTAAGATTACATATACCAAATTATTCACAAGTTAAACTATATTTGACAACTAATCTAAACATGATATGCTAACCTATAGGAGGCATGTTGTATTACATGGCAACAAAGTGTGTGTTTAGCCAATCATGCTTTACTCATTTTAAGTCCATGCTCAAATTAGCTCAAATTATTCATTCATAGCATTATGTCAATTTTGTATTCAATTATGCCATATTGTCACATAATACAAAGCATACCAACTTTTAAGCTAATAACCCAAAATAGGCACTATAGCAACAAATATGAATAACTAAACTTAACTTTGACACTTTTACTCTTAGCATGCTTCTGAATTAATAAAAACTATAATATAGTCATGCATCCTAATTTTCATGCATCTATTCATGGCATATAAATATTCATATACAATTAGAAGCATAAAAAAGACATAAAAAAATTAAGAAAACAAGCAAAGAAGACAAACAAGTGCCTCCATGGCACAAGAAATGCCCTAATGGCATAAATAGGGCCGTGTGGCCCTTGTTAGTCTTGAACGGGATAGGGAAAGACCGTGTGGCCCTTTCCAAGATCCATATAACCCTTCTGACTTGATTTTGATTCCTACCAGATTTCAAATCATTTTTTGTATGTTCTAAGAGTGATTTTTATTCTTTTTTATCCTAAATGATTTAAAAACTAATCCTAATGATCCCAAGTATTTTAAACTTAATTAGTATAATTTTTAAACAAAGAAAAGAACAACAAATAGTAGCTAGAAATAAAAATATGAGTTTTATGAAAAAAAAAAAAAGACCTAAGCATGCTTGCTAGGTTCTTTTAATCCAAATTAGTTAGATTTTCAATTAGGAGAGTTAAATACAAATTAAACATAGATTCTTAACTTTAATTTAGTTCATATTAAAAAAATTTATAAAGAAAGAAAAAAAAAGATCACATGGATTGTGATTATGCCTAAAAAATTCACATGGTTGCTAAATAAAAATAAAATAAGAAGTTTTTCAAACCTATACACACTAAGGCTTTGTAAATCGCCCCCAAACTTCATTCGTCCTATAGGTGGTTTCGAATGCCAAAAATATCGATGCTCGAAGAAGATTACTTGTCGTCAAGTGCTTACTTTGAATCAAGCTTTGATTCAATTAAATGTGCTCTTTTTATAAAGAACACTATCAAGAACGTTCTTGAAGGAAGTTTAGAAAAAGAAGCAAATCTCAATTTTGTTCCTTTGATTTCTTGAAAGGAAGATTAATTAGAACTTTTGAGACGAAATTGATTAATCAATTTTAATAAAATCCTTAGTTTTTGTAGTAAGATTAATTGAAAATTCAGTTTAGTATTTGAAAGAAAGAGAGGGTTATTTTTCCAAGAATTCGGGTGTAAAATATTTGGATCCTCAAACTAGTGATGGTGGAGGTCTATTTATAGGTTTCTACCACAATTGAATAGGAAAAAATAAGTTAAAATACTCATATTTAGTTTTATTTAGACTTCCTAAGTAATAAAACCTCATAAACAGCCATAATATAGATTCCAAAATAGCTTTAGGGTTACTTGCTAACTAAGAATCCCTAAAGCTTCCTTTTTGGCTTTCAACTGAAAAATTTCCATTTGATCAAAATCCCAAATAGGAATCCTTTTAGTAGCTAAATTGGCACAAAAAAGACCTAAAATCTTCCAAAATTAGAAGAAAATTTGGACCGAGGGTGGCGGAGGTGAGTGGTAGAGCACATAAACGTACCCGTAGCTAGCCAACCCGTGGAAGGGCCATATGGACTTTCTTTGGGTTGTGCAGTCCAGCAACCAGACATATGGTTATGGCAAGAAGCCATAAGCCAATGGTTGCTACATGTGCTCAACGACTTACCGCAAATGGGCCCGTCGATTCCTCGCGCACCTATTTTTGCGTCCGATCTGTTCGAAATCATCTGAAACTTTTCAAAAACCTTTATAACTGTTTCTAAACTCCTTTCAACTAAGAAAATAACTTAAATTGACCTCAAGTTAGCATAGGCCTGAGGCTTTCTACTAATAGGATGATGATAGCCAATGGGCCCGATTTGTGTTCGGACCACCGAATATTACCCAAAATGACTCGAATTCATTTTAAAATACATTTTGACATATTTTATATTAAAATACAAACCTAGATCATCAATTTCTAAGACAACCCTGGTAATTTCTTTTATCCAAAAGTAAAAGTAATCACTTTGACAAACAACCTTCTTCTCACGATCTCAATTCTTGATGCTACATCATTGGGCTTCGGCTCAAGCTCAAGGTGTGACAAAAATTGATTCTAACAATGCTCATAGTAAGGAACTAAATGCTCCTCTCTGATTTTCCATTTGCTAAGAGCTCGGGACACAATCAGATTGGAATCCCCGTAGACCTCGAGGTAATTTATTTTCAGGTTGACAACGCATTCCAATCCACAGATGCATGCTTCGTATTTGACTTCATTTTTAGTCACCTTAAAGGCTGGCTTGACTGCCAAAAGCAAATGATCTCCTTGAGGGGTGACAATTATAATACTGGCATGGCATCCTCTGCTGTTGGCTGCCTCGGGCCCTATTTCCATCACATCTTCATCTATGAATTACAGCTCAAAGGACCTATCACCTTTGACAGGTGCTGCAGCTGGTTGGTCAATTATGATTCTTCATTGATCGCTTTCCTTAGTATATACTTCAGATCAAATTTCACAAGAATAGCTAACCATTGTGCAATTTTACTGTCATGAATCGGCCTCTCCATAAGGAATTTTAAGGGGCTCTTATCAGCTATGATGTGAATGGTATAGGAACCCAAATAGTGTTGCAATTTGTGGCATGTCCATACCAAAGCAAGGCATAACTGCTCAATCTGATTGTACTTGAGTTCATAAGTAAGCATGCGCTTGTTTAGGTAATAGATGACATTCTCTTTATGCGAATCTACTGCATTTTGAGCGAGCATAACACACATGGCTTCTTGCGTGACTAAAAGATACAATAGTAAAGGCTTTCCCGGTCTAGGCGATTGCAGTACAGGTGGATTCAGCAGGTATTCCTTGATTTTCTCAAAAGCTTTATGGAAATCTTCTTTCCATTCTCTAGGGATCCTTTCTTTAACAGTTTGAACATAGGCCCACAAGTGTTAGCTAATGAATCGAATGATGTACTATAACCGTCTTAGGAAACCCCTGATCTCCTTTTATGTTTTAGGAGGTGGCTTTTTCTAGAATGTTTTTTTTTACTTGGCTGGATCCACTTCTATACCCTTTTTGCTAACCATATTCCCTAGAAACACCCCAGAGGATGCCCCAAACAATCACTTAGTCGGATTCAGTTTCAGGTTTTATTGTCTGAGTCTTTGGAAGAATCATCTGAAGGTATCCAGGTGCCTTTGCATTGTCTCATATTTAATGACCCTGTCATCCACATTCACCTCGACACCCTTATGGAGCATATCAAGAAAAAGAGTGGTGGCCATTCTCTAATAAGTTACCCCGGCATTCTTAAGTCCAAATGGCATGACCTTATGGCAATAAGATCCCCATTCAGTCATGAAGGCTTTTTATTCCTTATTTGGTGGGTTGACTTGAATCTGATTGTATCCCACATATAGGTCAATCAAAAAGACCATTTCAGATCCAACCATGTGATCAACCAGTAAGTCAATGTAAGGTAGAGGGAAGTCATTCTTAGGACATGCTTTTGTTCATATCTTTGTAGTCCACACAGACCCCTTACTTTTTCATCTTTCTTTGGGACCGATACTATGTTGGTTAACCATAATGAGTAAGTGATGGGCTTAATGAACTCATTGTCCAGTAGCTTCGTTACTTCTTCCTTGACCTTTAAATACCATTACACTTTAAGTCTCCTTAGTTTTTACTTAACAGGCTTGATACGATCATAGGTCAGAATCTTGTGTATCGCTATGCTTAGATAGATCTCTGTCATGTCCTTAGGCTCCCATGTGAAACAATCCATAAACTCTTTGATGGTTATATATAAGGTTGTCTTATCAAAATATAATGATGCATTTTATGTGATTTTCATATTATCATTAGTGCCAAAGTTAACTGAATCTTTGCTTTCTTTCTTTGTCTTATTTTTCTCATTTTCTATTGATATCTCATTCGGATTGGACTCATTAGCAATTGGAAAGGTAAACACAAGAAAGTAAAAAAGATCAAACTTTTCATTTATGATGAAGGTTTTTTTTTCTTCGGTTACATCGAAATTAAAAGACAGACTCGGGAGATTAACAAACTTAAAAGAGGAAAAAGACTCATTTGACTCAAGATCTGTTTATGACTTGGACTCTGACTTGACTAGATAGTTGGGCTGGACAAGTGACTTAATATTAGGATTAGACAGCTTCTCATAGTACCAATTGTCAAGTGAGACTAGTGCTGGTTGGGTAAGCAAAGTAGGGTCTATTTCTAATCCATCTTCTATCCGAAAAATCTGTTAAAAAAGGGTGGCTTATTGGCTATCTTCTGAGCATAAACCTTCAAAATGTACTGTTGGACCTAACTTTGATCGTGGAAGGAGGATATCCCCGTTGTCCACATCTCAGACTTTTACACATGTTTATTTTGTGCCTGGCCTTTTGATGATACCCACAATATTCGTTCTTATTCCAATTTTTCAGCAAAGGTTATGGAGGTGCCTTAGGCTCTAAAGGTTTTATAAAATTTGACTCCAAAGCCCTCTCATAAACTGCGCTTAAAGGCATACCCAAATTGCTGAATTTTCTCCTTTCGAGCTTTAAAGGTTGCCGGTTGGTAACAACTGCTACCTATTTGCTCTTGTTTTCAACGGAGGAGCCAAAGTTAGGGGTAAAGGAGCTATTTTATTTGTACCTCTTTTCAACTATATGATTTTGTTCAGACATAGTAGGATTGCGCTTCAAGGATGTTTCCATGGGTGTATGGGTGAAAATCTCTCTTTCTTAAAAAGGACAAAAGGAAGGGATGGTGTTTATGTTTGGTGTCAAGTTGATAGCAGGTATAACTAAGGAGCTTAGATAAACGAAGTTAGCTTGATTTAGGTTCATCATTCCCCTAACCTTACTAATGACAGCTTGGAGTTGGGAAATTAAGGCGTTGGGCATATGGTCTATTGCAATCTGAAAAATGCTTTATTGAATAGTTATGGCTTCATTGAAACTGTTCTGCTGAGTAGCCAATGATTTGTCAAAATGGGTTTGTTGGACATCCAAAATGGAATTGAGGATAACTAGAAAATTTTATTGTTGTTTTTTTAGGAGAGCGATGATAAATGTGACATCTGGAGTGGTCGAATTGGCCATTGGTACCTTACGTGACAATAAAAGGAAAATGATCAACTTATTGGGTTATTGGTAGGAAGAGGTACAGTTCTGCTATGCATAGTGACAAGTAGGTTCTTTGTGGGTTAGATCAATTATTAAATTTGGGCAGAGGTTTGGCATGACTTTGGTTTAGTGGGTTGGATCCACGAGTAGATTTGGGCAGAGGTTTGGCATGACTTTGGTTGAGTGAGTCAGATTCATGGATAGATTTGGGTAAAGGTTCAACATGACTTTGGTTTTCTATTTAGATTTTGACAGGTTAGTTTAGTCATTTTAGTGGTAGGACAGTGAGTCGGTTTCACTATTTGAGCAAGGATTTTTCAAGTAGACAGGATAACATATCAAGTAGGTGTTTAATGGATCTATTTTACTATTTTGGAAAATGGGATAGTGGGTCAATTTTAGTATTTAGATAGCTAGAATAGTGGATTGATTTCACTATTTAGGTAAATGGGATAGTGGGTTGGTTTCATTATTTAGGTAAATGGGATAGTGGGTCAGTTTCACTGTTTAGGTAAATAGGACAATGGGTTAGTTTCACTATTTAAGTAAATGGGATAGTGGGTCTGTTTCACTGTTTAGGTAAATGGGATAGTGGATCGGTTTCACTATTTAAGTAAATGGGACAGTGGGTTGGTTTCACTATTTAGGTAACTAAGACATGGTAATTGCTTAGTGGGTCAGGTTCACTATTTGCGGATATGGTAATAGCTTAGTGGGCTAGGTTCATTGTTTGCAGATATAGTAATGACTTAGTAGGTTAGGTTTACTATTTGCGGATATGGTAACGACTTAGTGGGTCAGGTTCACTATTTGCTGATATGGTAACGGCTTAGTGGATCAGGTTCACTGTTTATAGGCATGGTAATGACTTAGTGGGTTAGGTTCAATGTTTGCGGATATGGTAACAGCTTAGTGGGTCAGGTTTACTATTTGTAGGCATGGTAATGTCTTAGTGGGTCAGGTTCATTGTTTGTGGACATGATAATGACTTAGTAGGTCAAGTTACTGTTTTGGACTGACTTTGGGTCAATAAGGTTTGATTTTGGTAAGTGGATATGGTATAGGTCAGATTTATACTGTTTAAGGTAAAATGGATCTGGTATAGGTAAGGTTTGTACTATTTGTACGTAGGTGGATCTATTTCACTTGATACAGGGTACAAGTCGGGTTTGTACTGTTTAGGATAAGTGGATATGTTTCACTTAATATAGGGTATAGGTTGGGTTTATACTCTTTAGGATAAGTGGATTTGTTTCACTTGTTACAGGGTACAGGTCGGGTTTGTACTGTTTAGGATAAGTGAATTTGTTTCACTTAATACAGAGTACAGGTCGGGTTTGTACTGTTTAGATAAGTAAATTTGTTTCACTTGATACAAGATACAGGTCAGGTTTGTACTATTTAGAATAAATGGATATGTTTCACTGATATAGAGTATAAGTTGGTTTTGTACTATTTGGAATAGATGGATTTGTTTCACTAATACATGGCATGTGATTGCTTAGGGTCCAATTTTCGACTCTGTGTCTCTATTTCATAGGTCTGAGGGAACATGGTCTATATCTTGACATATGCTTTTATGATGATTGTGCATGCATGAGAAAGTCTATTTCATGAGAATAATATTTGATTATTATGGTATATGGGTCTTAAGAAGGAGTTAAGTTATATGGTCAATTATATGAAGGCTAGGTGGTTGGGCTTAATTAAGGTCCCATGGAGAAGCAAATTACCTAATCAATTGTATGGGTCAAATTGTACTGTATACCTTCTTAACAGGATTAGGGATTCAACACGAGTTTGGATCCTTTCGCTATCTCCCAACATACCTCAGGAAGGTTGCAGGGTAAAATGCTATATATTTTTAGGCTAAAAATCGTAATTGGTACGGATCAGGAATCCATGTAACGATGCATAATGCAATACAAAGTTAGTCTCAATTTGAAATCCAAGTTTTAAATTTCTTTTGAAAAATATTTTCAAAAATCAATTGGCAGTCCTTTTTTTCATTTTGAAAAATGATAAGTCCCTAGTGGAGTCGCTAGCTGTAAGGCCTCGCTTGAATGTCACGCCCACCAACGATCAAGAACTAGGGGCACTTCCGTTGTTTTGGATTTTGATCTCACATCGCCAAAATACCTGATCGGCTGGAAGTTCTGTTTATCGATTCACTGAAAAAAGTTGTTTCATTTCTTTTTTAAAACCCGTTTTACATTTAAATCTATTTTGAGAATGAGTTTTGGGGAGTAGCCACCTTAATTTCATTTTTGTTAGGAAAATATAGGGAAAAATCTAAAAATGAGTCTAAATTAGTTTTGCACAATGGATAAAATCACTAGATCTTTCAACGGATCTGAGTTCAGGGATTAAGTTTTTGATTTAAGAAATTCTAACTTGGCTTGAAATTGATTTTGACTTAAAATAACTGTTTCATAAATAGAATAAAATGCTAAAACAATAAATAAATCATTAATTGAAAGCAGTACATAAATGTAAATCGGTTTCACATTTTAATTTAAAGTTGAAGTATTTAACTCTAGCTTTTATGGATTCTAAGTTAACTATAGGAGCCTCGATACAATAATCTGATCGGTGGTATTGACTCTATCTCTTATGGGTTCTAAGTCGATCATGAATCCACCTATTAGGTATTGGGTGGCAGAAGGAATGAATATTGGGCGCTAAAAGAAGAGGGAGGTCGGTAACAAGAAAGAATTATCTAGCAAAAGGAAGGAATAGGTAGGTAGTGGCGGTGATGGTGATGTAAATGAAAACAGATTGGCAAGCCGATGCAGACACCAGGTGAAAGAAATAAAAGGAAATATGTTTGTGTTTTGGGTGCATGTGAGAAAGGATAATTTGATTTTTTGGATTTGGTGCTCCACTTTAGAGCATGCCTACATATCCTGTCGAATGGGAATAAAAATCCACAAAGCTTGCCCCTCTTGAGAGAAGATTTCTGGTTTGGTTGGAAAATGATTGTGGCTTTTGATTGAGTTAAAGGCCTGGTTTGGATCAATCCATCCCTCAATCTAAAATTGATAATTTTGAAGTCTGATTATACCTTTTGTGGTTAGTTCAGAATGCTTTGCCAGACTGGAGTTCCACTTTTAGGATTTTTGGGTCGGTTTGAGTTGGTTGCTCCTTTTTATTTCTTTTTTTTTTTCTTGCTAAATTAATCTTGAAAGTCTCTTTGGCAACCAAGAGGGGGGTGAATTAGTTGGAATGACAAATTAAGGGCAAATTAAAAATTAATAAGATGAAGGAAGCAAGAGAAAAAGTCAAACACAAGAATTTTATAATGGTTTGACCAACACTTGCCTACGTCCACTCTTCAAGATCACACTTAAGTATTTTACTTGATCCTTTTGCGGGTGTAAGATCAAACCTAAGCGTTTAGACTCACACTCAAATCTTATAAATTATTTTCAAAGACTCAAACTTCAAACCTTCACAAGTATTTTATCAAAAGCTCACACTTAAACCTATACAAGTGTTTTACTAAGGCTCACACTCAAACTCTTAAGAATTACAAGAGATGAGAAGAAGAAAAATCTACTTCAACTTTTTCCCAACTCTCAAATAATCAATGAGTCTTAACCAACTCAAAGATTTATAACTAATAGCTCACAAAATTGGTTTTACAATAAATAAACTTTTCAAGTCATAAATATGAATGATTTAGTGCAATAGCTCAATGATAAGTTCTTAATTGTTATTCTCTTGTTTTTAAGCTTCCCACTAACTCATATTTATAGGCTTGGATGAAATATAGTCGTTTGGCTTCATTTAATGCAAAAAAATATAGTTGACAGCTTTTCCAAAGGCTAGTTTTTATTGCTGATTTTTTGTAGTAGCAGGGGATACTTAAAGTGTAGCGGGGCTACTTAATAAGTAGCGGGCGCTACTTAGCTCATTTTTTAAACTTGAGCTAATGGACCTATCATGCTCTTTTTCATTGTGGCTTTCTACTATTGCTCCATAGGTAGTGACTTTTATCATATGACCTCTTCATATTGTTGAATGTTTCATAACCTTTAATGCATGGTCTATGTACCATTCCATTTCCATATTCTTCTGTGAACACTCATTTTTTACACCCCTCGGACTCGTGCCAACTTTAACGGCACTCCTCGGAACCAAACCCGCCCTCAAACAAACTCGAAACGACCTCAGAATGAAGTTGGGGCACAGGTGCCGCCCTCCAGGCATGGCATTGCCACCAGAGAGGTGTGGCGCCGCCGCCATCTCCTCTGGGTGGTAGCTGCCATGTCCAAGGGCGGCAGCGTGGCTCTTTGCCACTGCTGCTGCCCTCCTTCAGACCCTGTGCTGCCAAGGCCCCTCGGCATCATGGCCACCCCCTTTCGGTGGCAATAGTACTTCTTACCGGCGGCAGCTCCATTTTGAACTCATTTTCTTCCGAATCCTACATTGGAAAATCATGGGATTCGACCCCCCCAAGCTCCTATTATAAATAGGAAGCCGCCCTCCACCTTCCAAAACACATAAGAAGACACAAAAGCAACAAAAGACAAGAAAAAGAAGACAAGAAATCATTTAGTCTATTTGATTTTGTCTTTTTTTCTCTCTAAGTCATATTTTCTTCTTTTTAGCTCTCTTTGAATTTAAAGAGTTGCTACTAGGGGCGTGTTGAGCCTTAAAGTTATATTTTTTCTTAGCAAGGTCCCTCTGCCGGTTTGTTTTCTTAAGAGCTAAGAAGAAATCTCGACCCATTTCCTCAGACTTATCCGATCTAAGGTGGAACTCCGATCCGGAAGAGCACTCCGTCCGCCAACATCCCTAAAAGCTAAGGCAAAGGTATCGTCTCCTAACTCATCTTCTTTACTTTGGTAGAGCATCAAAATAAAGAATCAAAACATGATAAATTGGGCATAAACAATAGGCCAAAGACAAAATGAACTAGGCATTTTCACAAACATTTGGTGGGCATACAATGGCAAGCCAATAGGTTAGGTTAGGATGCAAAATTAACTTGCCCAACTCAACCAACAACAAGCTACATTGGCAATAATGACATGGGCATCAATTAAACAAGATTAAACAATATCAAAAGGGCTCAAATTGGCTATGGAATTCAAGGCAAAAATCAAGCAAAATAAAGCAATATGAATAGTACCAAGCATTCGGCCAAAACTCAATTTTCATACAAGGTTTCCAATTTCAATTTTAACACTATAGGCATGTTACAGGATGCATATGAGACTCACCTAAACTTCCAAATAGCTTTGGAAAATTGAATTCCACCCAATTTCACCAAATGAGCCAATAGGCACACCTTTGTCAAAATTTGAATTCTACACCAAACCAATCATCAATTAGTTACCTATTAACTTCCAATTAACATATTCTAACATCAATTAACACTAACTAACACTAATTAAATAGCTAAGTTAAACAACTTTCATTAGGTTTAGCAATTTAGGGATTTCTATCAATTTGTATCAATTAATGTAATCTAACTAAAAACCCATCTAATTCATCATCCAAATAAACAATAAAATCAAACAAAACAATTAGTTACCTCAAATGGGATGAAGGGCCCAAATGGTGAAGCTTTCCAATCCTTGGTTTCCTTTGCTTTTTCTTACAAATTGATGATGAAGATAAATAGAACTAGGTTTAGGCTTAAGTTTTCTATGATTTACTTAAGAGATTTTATGAAGAAAGAAGAAGAAATGGAAGAAGAAATGGGGAAGGCGGTTCAGCCACCATGGACAAAAGGAAGAAGATGATGGAAATTGTTCTAAGTGTGAAATATATATTAAAATCAATTTGGCAAATTATAACTAAATCCTCAAACTTTCATATATTACACTTTGACCCCGAATTCTTCTGTAATTTATTCTGACAATTCTATTAGGATTTAGATTTCAAAGTGGGGAGTCAATAAGCTTATTTTAATTTATACTTATTTATAAAAATAGTTTCAGAGTTATTTTGTAATTCCGACGAACCAATTTTCACTATTCACCTTAAACTTCCTTTTATTTATGATTTTGCCATTGGTTACTTTTTCAGTGTTCCTAAATGATTTTCACTTCTTTCTTTTTACCAAAATTACACATGTATTATGGTGATCTTTTACCCCCTGGTTAACTTCAGAAATTCTTTTGTTGACCGGACTGCTAATTTCTCGGCAGTGTTCCCGACACCGCCGCTTTCCAGAAAAGTAACTAGTTCGCTTTTTAACTGTGTCTCTAAAATTATTTTCCATCATTTCAAGACTTATGAACCACATACTGAGAACTAAATCATGCATGTATGTTAGAATTTTCTAGGGTATTACACCCGGTTAATTTGACTTGTCTGAAATTAAATTCAAATCAGAGTCTAAGTCCAAGTATAAGTCTAAGTTAAGTCATGAGTCTAAATCTGAGTCATAGTTAGAGTCTTTTGAGTCGCGTTTCTTCTCATTTCCTTTTTCGAGCCTGTAATTGACCTTTTTAGTCTTTCCTATAATTTTGATGTAACCATGGATGATGGTACTCTTTTTCATAATAAAAGTTTGAATTCTTCTTATATCTTCCTTTTCATTTTAATTGTTTTATCCAATTTGAGTGAAAAAAATATGTGAAAAAATGATGAAAAATGAAAAAAAAAGAAGCAATTAACTTTGGCATAGATAATGAACTTAAAATTGCATGCATGGCATCATCATTTTGTAAGGCTTCTTTATTCAAAACAGTTCAGGAATTCTTAGATGGCTTTGCCTAAGGACCTGAGCATATGACGAGTATTAATCCAAGTATAACAGTACATAAGATTCCAACCCTGGAGAATATGAAGCCTATAAAGCAAAATTTATGAAGGTTAAAGGCAAAATAGTCTCTCAAGAAGTTGCCAAGTTATTGAAGAATGGTTTTATCGAGCTTATTACTTATCCCTCATGGTTAGCCAAAATAATGCATGTACCCAGAAGGATGGGAAGTAAAGGATAAGTGTGGACTACAGAGATTTAGACAAGGCTTACTCAAGGATGATTTCACTTTACCTCACATCGACTTATTGGTTGATCATATGGTAGGATCCGAAACGGTCTCTTTGACTGATCTGTATGCGAGATATAACCAGATCCTGGTATACCCTCCCGACAAGGAAAAAACAACATTTGTGACAGAATGGAGCATCCTATTGTTATAAGGTTATGCCTTTTAGGCTAAAGAATGTTGGGCAACCTACCAAAGGATGGCAACCATTATTTTCCACAATATGATGCATGAAGATATTGAGGTATATGTGTATGATATGGTCATAAAATCTTTAACAACTAATGATCATT
Source organism: Aleurites moluccanus (assembly GCA_948193065.1). Classification (NCBI taxonomy): domain Eukaryota; kingdom Viridiplantae; phylum Streptophyta; class Magnoliopsida; order Malpighiales; family Euphorbiaceae; genus Aleurites; species Aleurites moluccanus. The sequence goes on along the minus strand of CANXYC010007768.1, from coordinate 2,118 downwards.
TAAGAGCGTTGAGGTGATTCTTCCTTAGACTTTGCTAATACAATTTAAAGTTGGACTGTGCTAAATGCCTTTTTGGTGTATCTCCTGGTGTTTTGGGTTACATGGTTAATAAGAGGGGTATAGAGGTTGATCCTACAAAATCAAAAGCCATTTTAGAAATGCCAGTCCCAAAGATTGAAAAGGAGATTAGGGGTTTTCTTGGAAGGTTACAATACATTAGTCGCTTCATCTCATAAATGGTTGTTGTGTGTGGTCCAATTTTTAAATTGTTAAAAAGGGAGCTTCTAAATAGTGGAATGATGGTTGTCAAAATGCCTTTGAAAAGATCAAAAAGTACTTATTGAGCCCTCCATTTTTACAACCTCCAAAGCCTGGTAAACCATTATTATTCTGTATATCTGTTACTTAAGAAGCCATGGGGGCGCTTGCCCAGAATGCCGAAGATTCTTATAAAGAGAATGCCATCTATTATTTGAATAAGCAAATGCTAGCTCATGAACTCAAGTATAACCAAATCAAGCAGTTGTGCCATGTTTTAGTTTGGGCATGCCATAAGTTTCAACATTACTTAAGTTCTTTCACTACTTATGTTCTTGCAGACAAGAGCCCCTTGAAATTTCTTATAGAGAGGTCGATTATTGACAGCAAAATGATATGTTGAATGGTAGAACTTATGACATTTTATCTAAAGTATGTCTCAAGAAAGGCATTTCAACAAGAGAGTAACTATCAAAGGGTTGGAAGAAGATAACTTGGTATTAAAAGGAAATCAGAGCTCCTGTTCAAGAACTAAGAGGAAAATTAAACCTAATTGGGTTGGCTTGTATGTGTCAAAGAAGACCATGTCTGGCAAAGATATTCTACTCATGGATTAGATGGAAATGAATCTTTAAACAATTGTAATCAGATCATGCATTGTATAAACAAGAACTACGTGGGCTTGAATTCTCCCAAAATAAAAAAGTGCAATTGAAAAAAAAATATTAGAGATACATAGGTAGCCCATTCTGGGTACAGTCCAAATCATAATAAAATTATCATTTTGTGCCAAAATCTTGCATAATTTTTTATTCTTTTGTTAGCTCATCAAGTCAAAAACCTAAAAAGACGGCTTGGTCAAAAGTTAGAGCAAAGTTGGTAAAAAAAATCATTTTTTGAGTCAATCATCATAGCAAAAGTTGCTAACAAGTCTTCGTCAGAGTCATCAAAGTCATTTCAGTATCTGTCACACCCTAACTCCAGTGGTGCGATGGTCCTAGGGCAAGGGTAGGCTTAAGGCCACCATAAACCCGTAGAACTCATAAATCATGAATCTCATTCATCAATATACCAATTACAACATCATACAATGATCATGTCCATACATATAATTAAACATCAATCATATCTTTTCTATTATCATTTCATAGCTTTCTCTTGTCCCTTAATGATCAAAAGATGCATCTCATATCACCAAGGAACAAGAGTACCCATAGGTAATAATTCATACATCAAAATATACTAACATCCTCGAATGACTAACTACGGAGTTCTAAAGTATACTCCCTTTACATATTGTGTCATAACACCATCAAATAAATATACAAAATATCTCAAAAGTTATTACAATGAAGCTTCTTGGAAGAATGGATCAAGAAGCTGGATCTTCTCTATTAGCTCCTCCACGAGTTATGTTATCACCTGAAATCCATAGAAGAGGAGTGAGCCTTCAACTCAGTAAGATATGAACATTTTAAATCAAAAGTCTGAATATCGAATCATGGTCATGAACAAATATTTATACATATAGGTATGAAGGAATCATAAGCTTTACTTGAAGGAAACATGGTACTTATAATAACTTGACTATATCAAATCATATCATAAAACAAATCATGGTTCATTTCTGAAATATAAAATGCCCACAAACAATGGCATTATCAAATCTCATCTGATAGAACTAATCTCATGTCATAACATACGTATCAGTAGCCCTGCTACCTTAACGTGCACACATGCTTGGCCAGGCATGCGCTTAGAGCTCATGGCCCCCTCTAGGTGGAACACTGATAAAAACCCTATCAGCTGGGCTCCCAAAGTGCACAATGGACCAATGAATTTACTCTCATTGGGAAGAGC
>CANXYC010007749.1:0-15776 GCA_948193065.1 Aleurites moluccanus | reverse complement strand
AATGACTTAAATGGTGTATTTAAATGTTATTTGGTATAATGGCATTGGAAATTGATTAAATGAATATGAATTTGATGTAAGTTGCTTGGTTTGGATATGATAGGTAATAATTGTTAAGTTTAAGGTTTATAAAGTATAGCTTGGTTATAAATTGTTTTAAGGTATGTTAATGTTGGATTGGATATTAAATTGTGTATAAAGTGGTTAATAAGCATGTTTTGGTATATTGTGTAAAGAAAAGGTTATATAGTATAAAGTGTATATGGTTTGTGTGTAAGGTGTTTTTGAATGTTTGATATGTATTTTGTGTATTGGTTTGTGTGTTAGTCTTATCGGAGTGGTAAATATTTAATTAGGTGAACCGTCGGAAACTCCTGGACGGGGTGCTGGACGGGGAATTGAGTAGTCTCGCGCCTGTTTAGGGGAAATTGTGGAAATTTGTATAAAATGTGAGTCCAGTTGCATATCCTTGCTTGTTTCATTTCATATATGCTATATTACATCATTTGGGGCCATTAAAACCTAGTTTGCTACTCAAACACCAAAACAGTCCAAATTGGCCTGTAAATAGTCCGCCGAAATACCTAAAATTGACCTAAACTTTGACGGACCATAAAATGAAAACCAGAAAGCAAATTGGGCCATCACTTGGCCCAATCTTCTAGTTTTGAACCAAGCTTCGAAACGGTATCTCATAGGTTACTTAATTCTTTTGGTAGCCTAGTGAACCAGGAAGTACCTAAAAATTCTAAAACGGGCCCGTAATTTGCTAGCCCGTTGCGGCAGCTCGTCCGGGCCCTACCGGGCAACTTTTTGGCCAAATTGCAATTTATCATATTATGCTTCCTATATGTATATATGATCATTTTACAGTCATTTGAGCTTCATATAAGCTGTATCTAATTCTTAAATGAGACATAAGCATATGATATTAAAACAGGACTACTTTGATGGGTAGTGTTTAATTCCATCGACTGTGTGCACACTAGTTTAATTAAATTAGCCCGTGCTAAAGAGGGCGTGTAATAGTCTCTAGTAAACATAAATTGGCCCATGCTAAGGAGGGCGTGTGAATATTCCTTAGTCGTAAAGGCTAATCCCCTTTGCGTTTATTATGCTTTGCACTAAAACAGGGTGCTTAATATAAATAAAGTTATCAAATGAAATACAGTTTAATCCTGTGATATCATATGTGGTTTGGCTTATCTTTTATCCTTGCTATCTTTATATTATTGATATAAATGTTGGATATTCATTATATTACTCAGTCTATTGAGTTTACAGGTCATATATGAGCATTTCTTCATATCTTGCTATTATAGTATTTTCATGCATAAAAAAATTGAAGGGAGTAACATTTAACTATTAGAGAGAACTAATTTCTACTATTATCGTTATTTTTTTCAGTTTCTTTTGTAATAATACTTTAGAACTCATTCAAATATCATAACAAAAATCATTTGCTTAGGACAGCATCCGCGAAAAGAAAGAGGCAAACAAAAAGTTTTCTGGTTATGAATTTATTTTTTCTAGAATAAAATGGGTCATGAATTTCGGAGTGTTGTCTTATATCAATTAAAATTTTTTTTTAACAAATAATGTTTGAGATTTTTTTATTAATATTATATGTTACTTAATAATTATCAGTAACTCTCCTCATAAAAATTGATGAAAACTTATAAATATTTATTACTTCCTTTATTTTTTTTATCTATTATTTTAGAAATTCATCCATTTATATTTTTAATTATAATTTTAAATTTTCAAAATAATATTTATCAACTTATTTTATTTTATTTTTATAATATTTAATTAGAATATAATAACTTAATTTAAAATAAGATTAAAAATATAAAGTTAAATAAGTTATTTTAAATTTAATTTGCAAGTATTTTAATATATGTGTAAAATTTTAAATAACAGATAAAAAAAAAATAAAGAGAATAGTTTTTTATGATAATTAATATAATAAATATAATATATTTTATTATTTAATATCAAATATTTTTTTATTTTATAATAAATATTAGTGTTATTTTTTAATATTTTTATTAAAGTATATTAATTAAGATTATATTATTATATTATATACAACAAAACTCGAATCAATGCTATGAATTATTACTTTATTAGCAAATTGGAATATGCCACGTGTACTAATGTGAAGTGAGACTTGACGTGTTGACCACCTCTGCGAAGTTCGATGTGGTCCATGACAAAGTGCGTGTCGATAGCCATGTTTTTCTTATCCTCCCCAAGTTAGTACAAAAATATTTGTGTTGACTACTGTGAGGTGTCATCATATCCACAGGCCAATTTACATATGCAGTCCAGTATAAAAATCAGAGACCGTAAAAGATAATAGAATCAAAAGTTGATCGTATTAAAATTAAATTGAAATTAATTAAATTAATATTATATAATATAAAAAAATATAAAATTTTATTATATAATTTAATATTTTATTATTTATATATTTTAAATAAATATGATGTATATATAATTAAAATTAAATAATAAAATCATGATAATATTTTGATTCTTAATGTAATAAATATAATAGTAAATATATTTTAAAAATAAGTTTTTAATTTATTAAAATAATAAAAACTCAAACTCTAATTTTAAAAAATAAAAAGTATATTTTGAAAATGATATGTAAAATAAAATTTAATATTTAAATTTTGATTGAAGTTAATTTAAATTTAAAAAGTTAAATAATCTAATTAACTTCAATCAAAATAAATTTATATAATTAAATAGAAAAAATATAATTCTCTCTAGAATAAAAATTATTTTGCAGTGCAAGAAATAAAATATATAAATAATATAATTACTCTTTTAAAATATTATTTATTTTACGGCATTAAAAATATTAAAATTTTGATTGCTCTAAATATAAATTTTATAAATGTTATTATTACTAAAAATGAAGTTACACATTTTTAATACTAAATTCCAACATTAAAAATATTAATTTGTATATTTTAGAGGAACATTAGCCAAATAAAAATTATTAAAAATTTAGAAAAATTCCCACATTGAGAACTTCAACATTTAATATCATAAATGCATTCCTTTAAACATTAGCAAATAAATAATTTCCGCATCAAAAATAGAGTAAAGAGCTTAATGTCCATAAATAGTGAAATACAAATCCTTAGTACATGGATCATTGGCTAAATTATCACTTTTTTGAGTTGTTGGGCCATATGTTGGGTGTTTTGCAAGTCTACCAAATATTCATTTAAGTAATAGCGTGTGAGTGAATATTATATTTCACAGAGATATCAAATATTAAAATTAAATGTCTCTCAATTATTTAGATAATATTAATATTGATTGTTGAAATAAAAATTAAAACAATATTGAAATTTTTTTTAAAAAAAAATTGAGTTTTGAAGATTGAAATAATTTTAATAAGTCTAAAATTTAGATTTCGTTAATTGATTTTTTATAATTTCAACTCATGATTGATTATTCAAAATATCAAATTAATGAATTAACTGATTTAAATTATTGTAATTCACTCTCAAATAACTACAAAATACCTATATTAATTTTCTATCTACTTTCATAATCATTTAGTTAATGTAAACTAATTAAATTTTTTAGCAATTTTTAACCCCTAAAGTATATTCCAATCTCTTGGCAACTCAATTTTTTAGATTATTGATTTAATATATTAATAGTATATTTTATTTCTCGATCCATCATACATCATTTTAGATATTGTTTAATAGTATCCGATTACCAAATAATTATAATCCTAAATTAATAAATTAACAAATTCAATTTATATACAAAACAATCAATCAATCAAAATTGAATCATAAAATTAACAATTGACTACATCTAAATTCTAGAATAAATAATTTAGCCAAATATAATTGAAACACAAATTGAAAACTTTATTAAATTAATAGAATAGTTCAACATTGCTAAACAATTAAATTAAATAAAGACAAATGGAGTTAAAAATGAAAATATTTTCTATTCGCTAAGATTTGATTTTTATATTACTAGCTCTTCAATTTGAAGTTATTCGTTACTTTTCTTGAATATTTTCCTCTCTAAATTTTTTAGAAAATTTTTCACTCTTCAATTCTTTAAAGAAAATGAAGTTTTGAAAGTGAAATATCCATTTTTGCATAAAAATCACTAGAAACAGGGTCATTAATTTAAAAATCGAGTTGAGTGCATTAAAAAATCGAGTACCGATTTTTTATTGTGTCTCTGAAAAATAATTTGTGTAAAAACCGGATGCTTTAGTCAAAGACCGGGTCGCTCCTCTTCAAAAATCGGGTACCAATTTTTAGAGCAAATCTTCTTCATATTTATTTGATTTTTGAACCAAATATTTTTATATTTTCAATCTTAACTTCAAATTCAAAAATAAACAAAGTCATATTAAATCTTCATAAAATAAAATAAAATCATAATAAATATATTTAAATTAACCTAAATATACTACTAAAATAACACACATCAATGAACAACATATTTAATATTTAGGCCACGTTTTGTGGACCAAAAGTTCAAATAATTATAATATGTGAGCCACAAGTTCAAAAATTATCAGCTTTCTATTGGTATGTGTGTTGGCTTCAGAAACAATGTTGTTTATTTTAAACGACATCATTTTGAGCCTAAAAACAATAAAAAAAAAATTAAATGATGACCCGTTCGGATAGAAAAAATTAGTCTGATTTATCTTGGTCACTGAATAACGGATCAGTTTATCGATTTTGATTCTCATTTTTAGAGCCAAGTTATTGGGATGAACTGGACCGACTGTCCAATCAATTTTAATTTTATCAATTGAACTAGCCGATCCGATTCGATTTTCAAAACAATGCTTGGATCTGGCTTCTCCATACAAATTTTTAATATAATATATATTTTATATGATATTTTTGGATCCAAAAATGAAATTGACTTGTGTTGGGCTCAAATTGTTGGGTTATGAATTTTGAAATAAAAATATTATTAATTATTTTAGGCCCATAATTAAGTAATTAAGTTGATTAATTTAAAATCCATAGAAATTAGCATAGAGAAACTAGGACATGAAAGACTGAAAACTGGGAGATTAATCAGGTGGTGGTAGAATACTTGAGGTTAAATTATATGAAGAAGAAAGATTATGGGCTAATGAGGAATATGGAGTAAAAAAATTAAAAAATTTAACTGCTTTTCAGCTAATGTAAATATAAGAAACCTCAAAAAAAAAAAAAAAAAAAAAAAAAAAAGAATAACAAGCAACCATTAAAATCAACTAAAACAATTACATCAAATGATCTCAAGATCTCAAATCTTATTATTCAATTCTTGTCATTTCCTTAAGCTTTTTAAAGCTTTTGTCATTTATTGTACTGGCTTAACATTTTTCCTTTGTCAATAAGGGTAAGGAATAAAAAACTCTTGAACTATCTCAATTTTTTCACTTAGATCCTTTTGCTTTTTTGTGGTGCAATTTAAGTTTTTTTTTTTTTTTTTTTTTAATTTGACTCAAATAACGACTATTATGGATGGCGAGTTAGCTCTCTGTTAGATTCAACAAGTCTATATAATATATAAGCCCTTAAAAAGCAACTACCCAATACCATTTAGTAAACAAAATTCTTGAGAGAGAAATTTCTCTAATGGTATAAACACCAAATTTTTGCATACTTAAGTTTGGATCAAAACCCAATGATGAGGCATTAAATATCAAAATTATAAATGAAATTTCTTACTAAAAGAATATTAGTTTGGAGAAAAATGAGTTTAATTCAACTATATATACATAAAATGGCTTTTTTACATGAAAATGGACTAGTAAGGTCTAAGCCTTTTTTACTTGTAACTAAGGATTCAAACTAATGTTTCATTATTTTGGGATTTTATAATGGTTAAGGAATCATTTGGATGAATTGGTTTCAGCTAGGTTCAGAGGCTCAAAAAAATAATCGACGAAGTGGAAGTTCGATAAGCCCTACATGGCAAGGCTGACAGGCTAATGCAAGGCACAAGGTCTCATGGCCCATGCAGTCCAGTATGGCCTATGCAAGGCCGTGAGGCTTAAGCAGGGCCAGACAACCCTGCCTGGCTCCCTCGGGCCGGAAGTGAGCCTCCTTTTTATGCGATTTTCTTCTCTTGTTTGGTCCATTCAGACCTATTTTGTTGTCTATTTAGTTTTTTTTTTTTTTTTCATTCGAATCCTTTTTAGTATTTAACAAAATAAAAAGTTTGGAGTTTAAATTCTTATATAATTTTTCAATAAAATTAGAAGCTTGTTTTAACTAAATTGGAAGCTTGTAAGTGTTTAGCTTACAAGCAAGCCTCCGAACTAATCAAGAAGCTTTCCCATTTACTATTTTAGAAGCTTTTAAACTATTTGGAAATTTATTTTCTATATAGATTTTTGGGGTTAAACTATTTATGAATTTTTCCTAGGTATTCTTCATAAATTTTCCTCTCATTCTTAAAAGAAGGGGATCTTCTTTGACCTTTTTCTTGGACTCTTCTTGGACTTTTTCTTCAATCTTTTTTCAAATATTTTCTACTGTAACTTTGAGGAGACTTGCTCCTCCATCTTTTGTCTAAGCTTTTTTGAACACAAAAATTATTTCTAAATTTTAATCTTTTGTGAATTAAATTGCATAAAGTTTGTACTTTAGTAATTAAATCAAGTTTTCTTAAAACTTCTTGCAAGAACACAAATAAGAACTCTTTCTTGATTTGTATTCCATTAAAAAAATTTTTTTTTTTTGAATCCAAACTATTTTCATACCTAAGCCTTTTTTATAAAGCAAGAAATCTATTATCATCGTGATATTTAAACTCGAATCATAATCAAAAGTAAGAGGTTAACTTGAGGGTGATATTCCAAACTCTTTTTATACTATATTTAGTTTTATTGTTTGATTGAGTTAGTAAAATTATTAGCTTAAACATGTGATTTCATTGAAGGATCATATGGATTGGTAATAACTAAAATTAAATGATCCATATGATCAAGTTTTGTATGTTGTATTATAATGATGTATTATTGTAAATAAGTATGTAAATTGGTCATATAATGTTTCTTAATTGAGTTTGTAATAATAATGATTGTTTGTTTACATTTATGTCGTGTTTAGCCAACCAAACCTTAATTGCACCTTTCCAATGAAAGGAAATGAACAATGATTAAACCACATGGCAAGGTGCTGCCATATTTGAAACCATGAACACAAACACGCTTAGATTTAACTTTTAATGATTTAGATGCATGTTTTAGAGTTTTCTTGCATGTTAAAAAGTTTTCTAGCTCTTAAAATTGGCCAGTACCAAGCTAGATTGGCTTATGGCAAGCATTTTCACCACCCCTAGGTCTTAAGGCTGCATGGCTTAGGACTTAGGCCTCACGGCCCAAGAAGAGCCTTATGGCCCAAGTAGGGCCTAAAGGCTCATGCATGACCTCATGGCCCTATCAAAAGGCCACACGACTTTGCCTCCTTCATTTTTCCTTTGGTTGAGTATTTCGGCTCTTTACTTACTTCCTTTTTTGTGCTTATTTGATTAATGTATGTTAATCCATGCTTAAAAACCTTATGTACATATATGTAAATCATATTTTAATCTTGAAAGATGTTGTATAAGTTAATACATATCAATATGCTACTGTCCTATTTCTTAATTATCGTGCTTATTTTGTTATCTAAAGCATGAAATCTTGTATGCTATTATTATGAATTGATAATCGCATGTTTGAATCATATTTAATTAGGTTTATATGATCTTTAGAGCATGCATATGCTATTGTCTAAATAGTTAATTAAGTTAAATTATTCAGTTTATGGCTAAAACATGTTGTTTTGCATGATTAAGTTTCATAATAATACTAACATGCTTAAATATCTTTTTAATTGCTTCATATGATCATATACTTGTTCCTTATGATAAATAATTTGTTTTGGTGTTAAGGCATGTGATTTTGTATGATCAACTTATGTGATACTATTGACATGCTTTAGTTGCTTTTAAATTAAAGTCATATGATCAAGCCATTAAATAGCTATTTTTTTATTATTTAGAATCTTAAGTAAATTGCATGTATATGAACTTGAACATGATACTTAGAATGAGTTGGTGAAAGCATGCCTTATTTTTATAAAGGTACTTTGTATTTACTATGTACATTGTGTTTGTATTTACTTGTTAAGAATAACCATGTAGGATCCCCATAGAAAAGTGAATATCATAAGGTTAATAAGGCCAAGTCATTTATTAAGGCAAAATGGGCTCGGCCCAAAAGCAACCTAATGGCTACAAAAGCCATCTTAATATATTAGTAATCAAAGATCATTTCTCCTTCTCTTTTTTTAATATAGGTTTTTATATCAATTGATGTATTATAATAAATTCTCATCCCATTTCTATAGTATAAGCTTCATAAGTCAATGAGTTGTAATTATTTCTCGTATCCTTTCTTTATTAGGTTGTTATATGCATGTACGTATGAAAATTTTATTTTTTTTATGAGTTGTTCACATACACTTACTAGGTAGTTTAGTGGATTCATTTTCTCCTTTCCTTTCTTTAGGGTTAGTGTACCTTTTCTTTCTGTAAAGTATTTATCTCTTTATGTTTATATATCTCATGTAATGTTGCATATATAAACTGCCCATTCATTAAAAGTATATCTAAATTATCTTTTATTAAAATCTTTGGTTTAAGTGTAAGCTGGCTGTGATGATTAGGATGGTTGAGATACTTGACATCTTTCCTAATCTGTACTCTGTTTTCTTACATAGATCTCTAACTAGTTAAGGTGGCTTATTACTTTATCAGGGATACAATCACCACTTATTTTCTAGAGAAGAAAATGCATTGCAAATATGATTTTAGTAACATTTAAAAAATCAAGTAGTAACTCCATTTCTTTGTTTATTTTATCCTTGTTAGCAAGAACCTTTAAACCTTAAGCCTGATTGCAAACCACGTAATGGTCTATAATAATTTGTATGCATAATCCAAAATTGTCTTGATGTATAAGCCTTATCAATGCATATGGTGACATTTTACTCTCCATCATGCAAAAATTGAAATTTAAAAATATATATAACCTGTTCTTTTGGATCAACTATGCTTGTTCATGATATGAGAAAGAGCAAATATTCTCATAAACCGAATATTTTGCTAAAGCCTAACACCTAGGAATAATGAAAAGACCATACGAGAGAAATAAGGATGGATGCATGAATCATTGTGTGTCTTTGATTATGATGGATGAATGCATAAATGGAATGAATTGTTTGCCTTTGTTTTGTTCTATTGTTAACATTATGAATATAATTATTTAATCTTTTACTTATTATTTTAATTTTATAATTTATAAAAATATATATATGATAATCAGATATTTTTGTAAAATATATATTTAAAAAATATTTTCAATGAGCAGAACATAAAATTTTTTCTTAAAATAAAATTTTAGTGGATTGTAATTTAAAATTTAATTCAATAAATTTAAAATTTAATTCAATAAATTATCTTTCTTATTAAAAATTAAAAAAAAATTATTAAAATCAAAATCATCAAATCAAAATTCAAAAATTAAAAAGAAAATGAAATTTATTTTATAATTAAACATTTTTTTTTTGATAAAAGTTATTATATAAATAATGTAATAAGGGTATTATAATCAATTTCAATGATAAAAAAAGAAAGTGAAAGTGTTAAAAATTAAAAGGGGAATATCGCACACCTTTATTAAACAAAAAAAAATCATTTACAACATATCTCCAATAACAATAATGATATAATAAACTAATAACTTAAAATAATATCAACTTTCTTTATTGTTGTTGTTTTCTTAATTGATTTTTTGCCTTTTGTTATCCTGTTTCAAAACATCAGTGTAATTCATATTATTAAAACTTTGAAATTTTTTAAATTATAATACTTGTAAATTTTAAAACTTAAGTTGTTTTACCAGTAAATCTTTAGTTTTTATACTCATTTAAATTGTCTTAAGTAGAGTTTAGTTCCAATACTGCAAAATTAAATTAGAAAAGAAAATTAGAAGCCCTCTTGCATTAATTATATAATTTATATGGTAAAGACCTGCAATATTTTTCAAGCTTGCATACATCAAAATTACGTATAATGGATTAATATTGATTGCAGAGTTATGTGAATCAACAAATTAATTAGTACATATACAAATAACATATAGCAAAATCACTGAGTAAAAAACCAATTTTTATATATAGATTTTAACAGGAGAAAAAAGTCGAAATAAATTTTGAAAAATTCTTTGTTAATGATGACCCAAAACACCACCGGCAAACAGAAAATCCCAATATTTGTAATAATAATAATAAAAAAAGGGGGTTTTCAACGCCAAATTTGCATACCTAAAACCAATATAATCATATATTTCAATTACTTATCATACTAAGAAGTTAATATTAAATATTAAACAATACCCAAAACTTTAAACTAAAAGAATAACAGAAACTAATGTGCTACCAATAAACCTCCAATAATCTAATCCTTTACCAATGCACAGTGGAACTAATTAATCAAACTTAAAGTAGCAAGAAACAATATCCATTATAAAAGATCATAAAAAAAGCATTGATCTTTATAGCTGTAGGAAGATTATTCTCAAAATCTAAGACATGACAAATGGCGAATTTTTACTCTAACAATTCATTGACTCAAGATATATAGATAGGAGCTCACATGAGAAAATAAAGAGCAAAGTAGAGCAAGAATGATTGCCGACAGCTTATTCTCACGTTACTGAAATTTGCCGGCAAGTCATTCTTAGCTCTAACTCTACTCTTTATATATTTCATGCAAGCTACGTAGATAAAACAGTATTTTCCTTGTTCTTCCCAATCTCTAATAAATCAAAATACTTCATCTCATTGTTTTCCTTTGACATTGAATGCATATTTATAGCCAAGGATGATGATAAGGGTATCAAAGCAACTAGCTCCACCAAACCTCCCATGTATACATATATATATTCTATTGTTATCCAAATCAACATTAGGTTTAGTACAAGAAGCATATTGACTGTTAATTTGAATTTATTCCTTTTTGTTTTTTGGGTCTTCAAATTATTCCTCTATTATTAGTGTCATGATGAGATTTATCACTCAAAGTCAACTATTTATATGGCCACTAAAATAATTTCCTAAAACTTTTGCTTTGAATAAAAAAAAAGTGTCTGAAAATTCAATCAATATCAAGAAAAATGCTTGTCAATTCTCATGGAAATTCAATCTGTATTCATATCTATATAATATTATAAAACAAAAATTAATGTATTGTTAAAAGTTATTATACATCATATACATAACTTTCTAAGTGTTGTTTAATATTGTCATATGTGTCTTTTATTTTCTTTCTCTTTTTTCATATAAGTTCTTTCTCTTTCTCTTCACCTGTACTCTCTCTTCAATATATCCATTTAAGAGTCTTTTTCTTACTTTCTATTTCATTATATACCTTCAATATAATTTAATGTTATACTTCTTTCTAAAAAATAATATAAATGTATTATATATATATGTAACTCCATATTTTATTTTTGTTATAGTTATAACTATAAATTCTTATTAAACATTATAAAGAAAATTCAGAAATTCTAGTAATGAATATTCTAAAAAAGGGGCAAAAATATTTAATAAGCATTAACTTTATAGAATTTCAATTTTATATTTGGTGGCTCTGGTGAATGTCACAATGCAATTCATTCAATGATAAATCTAATAGCAATTAATTATCTAATTGTACCCTAAAATATTCTTTTAAGTAAAGATATTCGTGCTTGGATTACTACAAGAATTTACCGCGTTATCGAAAAAATATTTCGCCATTAAATAGAAACATTCCATTGAAAAATTATTTTACCAACAAGATAATATAGTCCAACAAAATGTTATCAGTAAATATTTAATGATAAATTTCTGGTCAATCCGTAAATTAAATAATTTTTTTTAAAAAGTTTTGATAAATATATTTAAATATTTATGGTAATTGTAATTATATTCAAATTAACAAATTAATAATGAATTAAGATTAATAAATTGAAAATTAATATTTTTTACCTTTTTTTTTTTTTAAATTTATCATGGTTGTAAAAATCGAATTGGACCAGCCGGTCGAACTGAAAAATCGGAAACCAAATCAAGGATCGGTCCAGTTAACCTTAAAAATCCGTCCCCCAAAATTGGTTAAAAAACCGATGAACTAGCCGGTTAACCGGTAAACCGATCGAATTGGACTATTTTTCTAGTTCTAGCATATTAGTTTTTTTTTTTTTTTTTTAAAAAAAAAATAAAAAATATCAAATTATATTTATTTTCATCATATATATAATAAATGTTAAATTATATATATACCGGTTTTTCGGTTTAATCAGTTCGATCTCAATTGAATTTCTAACTCTCTGACGCTATGCCTTCATCGGTTTTTTAACCGGTATGATTCTCAAAACATTGAAATTTATTATAAATATCTTAGAATAAGCCATTTTCCACTTGAAGAATGAGGGGCCATGTTAATTGAATGGTGCATTATTTTTATATTTAAGTGATTCATAATTAGTTCTCAAATCTTGTCTTGTCTGTATGACTGAGTGGATGAAGGTCTTGTCCATTTTAATTTTCATTCCTTTCTATTGAGTTTTGTTATTCTGTAGCTCTCTATGGCTTATAACAACGATAAGGGGAAAGCAATCAAAGACCAATATTGGTAGAATGTGATAGCCTAGGGGTTGTGCAGATGCTGCACAAAGAGGAGAGGGAGATTAATGCAACTACTGCTCTGGTTAGGGAGATTAAAAAAATTTTGGATAGGAATTGGACAATGAGGATTTATCACATTTATAGAGAGGCCAACTCTTGTGCAGACTGGTTAACACATTACGGTAATGGCCTCAGTTTTGAAAATCATATTCTTGCAGACCCTCCTCCAGAGATGTCTAGGTTAGTTCTACATGATATATGTGGATTTTCTAATATTAGAAACTGTGCTCTGTAATTCTCTCTGTTGTTTTTTTTTTTTCCCTTCTTACCAAAAAAAAAAAAAATATATAAAAAGACCAATATGCCCAGATTTCTCTTGCTGATGAGGATGAAGGAGGTTATGTTCTCCAGGGGGATACAACGCCTGTGGATAGTAAGGATTTTTCACGCTATGTCGGGTTGAGAGGATTGCTGTATATTTTTGTACAATAATTTCTCGTGTGACATATTTTAAAGATCTAAAAGTTTTTATAAAAATTTTTAAAAATTATAATTTGATAGTGTTTGAAATAATGAATCTAATGATATATTTTTTGCGCTAAACAAAAATCAAATGGATAGTAGACAAATGTATTATAAGTTTTGTATATCAAATCTAACAGTCTAAATTTATTGCATTTGTAATTCATTTTTTGCTGTTCAATTGATTTTTATTTAAAACAAAAAATATATTATTGGATTCATTATATCAAACACTATCAAATTATAATTTTTAAAAATTTTTATAAAAATTTTTAGGTCTTCACAATGTACTACAGGTGGAGTTAGTGCAAAATATACAGCAGCCCCTCAATCCCTGTCTGGTGGGCATTTTCTGACAGATAAAGCAGTAAATTTCAGATCTATGAGCAATATGCTAGCTTCAATTTGGAGGCCAGTAACAGGTGTTTGTATCAAATAGCATAGTGATGACATGTATTTATTTCAATTTTTTCATAAATTGGATATCCAAATTGTGCTGAATGATGGCCCTTGGTCTTTTGATCAACACATATTATTGATAAAAAAACTGGCTCTCGGAGAACAACCACCTAAGGTGGATCTGTCCAGTATTTAGATTTGGGTGCGAGTCTATAAATTACCCATTGGATTTATGTCTGAGTAGATAGGTAAAGCAATTAGCATCTACATCGTTATGTATGTTACTTCTGATCCTATGAGTTTTGGGAATATGGAGAAATTATATGCGAATTGAGATTGCTATATCTGTTGCCTTTCCATTGAAGCGGAGGATGAAGATCAAACGTGCAGGTGGAGAATTGGTCTGGATTGATTTTAAGTATGAACGCCTTCCATCATTTTGTTTTTTCTGTTGTTTGTTAGGCAATCCAGATAAGTTTTGTCCTTGCTTATTCGACATTCCTAACCCACCCATAGAAAGGGCTTATGGGAGTTGGCTTCGGGCTCCGATCAGGAAGCAGTTGTCGGTTTCCTGTGAGCGGTGGTTATGTCATTAAGCCCCTATAGAGGATGATGGTGCGAAATCAGCGGGCAATACTGATAAGATGCATGTTGATCCTATCATTCCAGCTAATCAAAATCTTCAGCTTGGTTCGGGCCATGAAAGTAGGAAGGATGTTCTGGATAATGGAGTAAATTTGGGAGGATTTTCGAGTACTAGGACAGTTATAATAGAGCTATCCAAAATTAATAGGGATATGGTGGCGAAAAAGGTGACCAGTTCAAATGTTTCAAATTATGGAGGATTAGTTATCACTGATCCAAAGCGGCGTCGAAAAGAAAATGATTTTGGTGTGGATAGTTTGGGTTCTGGGCTTGATACCTAATTGGAGAATGGTGAGTATGATGGGCCAAAAAACTTGTTATTGGCAAGATCTGGTTTCCAGACCCGCCGGGAATTATGAATACCATTAGCTGGAAGTCTCATGGGATGGCAACTCGCGTCCACTTCAAAATCTTGTGGATCTTATCCATTTGCATAGGTCTGTATTTGTTTTCTTATAGAGATCAGGATAGAAGTTAAATTCATGCGAATTGATCAAATCAAAATTAAATTAAAATTAATAATTTTATATTTATTTGGTTTGGTTTGATTTAAAAAATAATATAAATTAAAAATTTAGTTTAATTTGTAGTTTAAACCTTTTTTTTCTTCTTGATTTGAAACTAAAGAATTAACTAAAAAAAAAATATGAAACTTTCATGAAAATTGTAATTTTTGCATAATATTTTAATTTTAGCAAATTAGATCAAAAACTTTTAAATTTTGATAAATTTTGTAAATGACTGGATTCCGATTAAATTTCGATCACTGGAACTGACGTGACAATTTTTTTTATTAATATTTTTGTCATGTCAGTATCTGATATAGCACTGAGTAAAAAATTGAACCACTAAATCAAATTGATTCGAACTTATTTTGATCGGTTTGACTCGATTCGATTCTAATTTTGAATCGATTTGATTTACTTTTTGGAAATTTTAATAAATTAGATTTGGTTCGATTCTAAAAATTCAAAATAACCGAATCGATTATATAATAATAATAATAATAATAATAATAATAATAATAATAATAATAATAATAATAATAATAATAATAATTTGTTGAAAAACAAAAAAAATCAAAATAAGAGAATAAAAAATATTGCGGTTTAGTTTAATTTTTAAAAATTTTCTTTCGATTAAATTATGTTAATATAGAAAAATAGAAAAAATTATATTTTATTTTAATTATTTAACTAATCTAAATTAATAGTCTATTTAAATTATATTTCATATATGTATTTCTATATTATATAAAATAAAAAATATATAAAATAGATATAGAATAGAAATATATATATATATATATATATATCAACCTATAGAAAATAAAATATATAGAAAATAATAATAATAATAATAATAATAATAATAATAATAATAATAATAATAATAATAATAATAATAATAATAATAATTTTTATTTCAAATTTTTACAACAATCGAATTAATTGAACTAATATATATATATATATATAT
>CANXYC010007709.1:0-19067 GCA_948193065.1 Aleurites moluccanus | reverse complement strand
ACAGATGAAGTGGAGGGAATTTCGTATGTCTCTTTGTTTGCTTTCCATACATGCCTTTTGTTCTTTTTTATTATTTTTAAATTTTTGTTGTTTTTTCATTAACCCAAATTAATTTTTAAATTTTTTTTAAAAGCTTTTTTTTTTTTTTTTTTTTTTTTTTTTGCAAAATTAATCAGGAAAACTGAACAAAAAAGGAAAAAGAAATGAAAAATAGCAATGAGGAAATACTCTGGAAGAAGGGAAGGAGGAGGAATCCTGCGGCTGGGTGGTCTGAGAAGGCATGAAACCGCCACCCATGAAGGCGGCTGCGCTCCCATCGAATTCGCTGCTACGATACATTTGTTTTTTTTTCTTCTTCCTCACCTAGTGCCCAATTCTTTCTTCTGGAGTTATGAATTTGTACAATCGTGTTAAAGGAGCCAAATCCATAGGACGCATTAAGCCTTCCCGCCAATTTTTTTTTTTTTAATCTTTGGATAATACTTTATTTCAAGATTTAACCAAAAACAAATGAGCGACCCATAGTCATGATATATGGAGCCACCAAGAGTAAGGGTATAATAGAATCGAAATAGTTCTAATCTCGAACTGTTTGTTAGACTGAATTAGAAAATTTAGGACTCAAAATTTAATTTAAACTCAATCAAATTTTCATTTTAAAGATTGTGAACACAAGATTTAAGCACCTTCAACATATAATTAGACTTGCACAAGTTTTGAAGCAATAATCAAGTAATTAGTAAAGCAATCGAATTTCCATAAGTCTAAGTCCTCGAGATTTTCAGAATCTAAATCATAAATGGACCTAAAAAAAAGTCCAAAATTGATATAATTTTTGTAACACTCATATTTTTTTAAATATTTTTAAAAAATTATATTTTATTTATAAATAAAAATTATTTTATGAATATTTAATTAAAGTTATGAATATAAAAATATTTTTAAGATTTATTATATTTCAAAAAATTAAATATTTAAAAGTAAAAGTGAAATATATTTTTTAAAATTAATTTTAATTTTAATTACTATCATATTATTATGTATTATTTAATAATTTAATTTTTATACTCATTTATTTAGTTAAATAAATTATTTTAATTATTATTATTATTATTTTAAGAATTTTTAGAAATTAAATTTATATTTTAATATTTTTATTAAATTAGAAAAATATTATTTTTTAAGTTTTAATACATTAAAATGAAGATTTTATTTATTATTTATTTATAATTTTTAAATTTAAAATAATTTTTTTACAATTTTTTTAAAA
Organism: Aleurites moluccanus; assembly: GCA_948193065.1. Classification (NCBI taxonomy): domain Eukaryota; kingdom Viridiplantae; phylum Streptophyta; class Magnoliopsida; order Malpighiales; family Euphorbiaceae; genus Aleurites; species Aleurites moluccanus. The sequence continues at coordinate 17,797 of CANXYC010007709.1, read as the reverse complement.
AATAAATAAAAAATATTAGACCAACCTGAGTCTGCCACGTGGCAGTCTCATATTAGCTGCTATCAGATTTTAATCTGTTAGAAACGTGAAAAAGAAAAAGAGGAGGAGAAAGTGGTCGGCAGTCCCACTTTCAGTGCTGATTCAGACTAAACCGATAGAGGTGGTCAACACTCGTAATATCATCGTGTAGCCTGCCATGAGTAGAGTTCATAGATATTAATCATGCTTAATTCCGATCGCCAGGTAATGAGACATTTTTGTTCAAAATAGTTCTCATGATTATGTTGCTAAAAAAATTTCAAATAGTCGTAACTCTTTTATTTGAATTCCAAATTAAATGATTCTAATTCCTATGGTTTTGTCTTGATCTCAGTTTTCATTTTGTATTTAAATTGCTACTTGAAGTTCACTAGAAAAGGAGATCGAAAAATAAAACTATCGGATATTCTGTGACAGATTCCTGTTAATTTCGACAGCAAATTATGGTAATTCTAATTTTTTTTGGACTTCTCTTCTCATAAACTTTTTAATGATATTAATTTTGCCTCGATCGGAGAATGAAACTGGGATCAAAAAATTTGGACACATGTAGATTTTTGATAAATTTCGAGCAAGTAGGTTTAAATTTATTTTAAAATATTTATTAATTGTTTGGAGATAAATTTATGAAAATGATTATATATTTATATTGGTATTGGAGAATTTAGGTAGTTAAAATTTGATAACTGTGTTTATTTTGATAGAATAAATTAGGATAAATTATTTTAGATTATTTAGAGTTATTAAGAAAATTATTTAAATGACATTTATGAAAAAATATTGTGTTTGATATTAGTTATAAAATTTTTAAATAGTGAATTATCAATAATTGTGGTTATTTTAAATCTATAATTTAAGGTAAATTAATTATATTAATTGGGAGTAATTGTGGATATAAATTAACATTTAAATTTACATTGCATTTTGTATAATTGAAATTAATACTTTGATAAATTATTTTATTATTCTTAGATATTAATTTTATTTTTTTAACTCTCTATATATTGTGAAAACATGAAAAAAAGAAAAAAAATTGGAGTGCCAAGTTTACAATTTTATTATGTATCTTCTGCTATGTCTTACCATTACACTACTCCTATCTCTCCACCCTCTCTTCTCCTCCGCATCTCTACCACCACCAAACCCTCAATTCTCCACCCTCTGCCCTCCACAGTCTCATAATCCCTTCACCGGCCAAACTAACAACAACCACCAATCAACCTCCGACCTTGCTTCGAGTTACTGCTACTTTCGTCGTATTATTCTTGAGCCTAAGCGTCGGTGTCTGTTAGGCAATGGCATCTCCTCCGATTCTCCATCTTGTGCTGCAAAATGCAGTCACTCATGGTAATCTTTATAGTTATTTTAATTTCCTTACTTGAATTAGAAATAATTTTTATTTTTGTTTCAATTGCAAAACAATATTTTTATGGACACAAATTCAGAAGACATTGATACCAATAAGAATAGTATGAAAAAGTTTGAAGAAGAAGAGTTGAATAGTGAATATGAAACTTGGAAATAAAAAAAATGTGCTTTATCTGTTCCTTTTAGAATTATTGCTCTTTGTGCTTCTTTGCCTCCTCCCTGGGCAAAGGTAGCGACGGAAGTCAAATCGATCGAATCGAATTAAATCAATTAAATTAAATTAAAATTAATAATTTTATAATTTATTTGATTTAATTTAATTTAAAAATAGAGTAAATTGAAAGTTCGATTTGATTTACGAATTGAGTATTTTTTTCTGATTTTAAACCGAACCAAATAGAAATTATATATATATATATATATATATATATATATATATATATATTATTTTTTACCATTATTATAATTAAATATATTTAATTTTATTTTATATGCAACTACATATTTTTTAATCTAATATTATTTTAGAATTTAAAAAGTATCATCCATAAAAATTAACTAAAAATAAATAAAAATAGTCTAATTTTTTTAAAAAAATACAAGTTTTAAATATATTAATTAATGAAATAGATAAGTTTTGAATTATACAGTATTGAACTATTTTTGAAATTTTTTTATTACTTATATTTTATTGGTTTTTTCTTTAAATTTATAATAAAATAATGATGATTTATAAAAAAAAATATAAACAAAAGGTATTTAAACTGAATCAAATCAATATTGATGAATTGACTATAATAATGATGTGGTTTGATTTGATAATTTTTCAAATAAAAAATATTAATTTAATTTAATAATAATTTTTCAAACTAACCAAGCTCAACCGATACTATCGCTAGCTGTTTCTAAATTTCAGGCTTTTAATATATATGATATGATTTCTTCTATATTTTTCCTTTTCTTTATCTACATCTTTTTGGATAGTTGTATTATTTAGGTCATCTCCAACCCACACTTAAACAATGAGTTGAACGCCATAATGACGTAAAATATGATTTCAATCTATCATTATTTCAGGTGCTATTTTGGAGTTGATCTACACTGCGATGCATTGTAGATGCGCCATAATTTTTTTAATTTTTTAATTTATTATTTAACACATCTTTTAATTTATATTTACACATTTTACTCAAATACATATAAACTATAAACCAATAAAGATACAACCATCATTAAAATTAAATTAATTATTTTATATTAATTAAAATTATATGAACATTCAAATTAAATACAATTAATAAAATATATAAAATTACCTCAATCTTTATAAAAAAAAAATAATGGTAAAAAAGCCCCATTACATTATAAAATATAAATACTAATAGAAATATCAAATTTTTATATTTATATTAACTAGAAGTATATAAAAATTTAAATTAAATACAATTAATAAAATTAAAATTACCTAAATTTTGGCATATAATATACAAACACACAAAATATCACCATAAAATATTTATAATCAATAGTATTAAATAAAATTACTACAAACATTTAAATTAAACATGTACATAATGCAAAATACATTTAAAATATATTATTTATAATATAAACTAAAATTTAAATTTAATAATCTAGTAGATTGGTTTCAGATTCGTTAATTCAGCTCGAATAAAGTCATAAGTATCTGGATCAGGGAGTATTCTCCAGTCAGTTAGTAAAATTTTATTTTTCTCTTTCTTTTCTCTAAGCATGAAATTATGCTTTTAGAGATTCAGTTGTTCTTGTCTGTCCAACCTGCCCTTTTCTAAAATCTCCAAAAGATGTTGGTTCTGTTCTTTGATATTATTATATAGTGATGCCACGTTTGCATCATTCTTTCTTTTTTCTTTGGCTTTCTTGACACCACAAGGTCGTCCAGATGAAGTACCACCATAACCGTCATTATGTAAATTAGGAGAAAATAATGACAACCCAGGAGAAGATGAGATGGGCGATTCAAAAGTAGGATTATCTGACTGTGAGGATTCATAATCTATAGTTCGTGCATGAGCAATTTGTTTGGTAGTAGGAACATCATCTTTAAACTTTTCAAAATCTTTGAGCATATGCCAAACATAATTAAACTTGAATCCTATTTTGTACTTTGGTTCTTGCATGAGTAGCTCGTTTGCTCGACATAACTGTAAGTTATTGTGAAAGTAATTTTAAGTATTTGGATTGATAATAATAGTAAAAAAATTAATAAATACTCACAATATTTTCATCTGAAGCACTATTGGGATTCAAATTCTCTACTTGTTTTAGGCATATATGCAATTTTTTGACTTCAATAGTTATATTTTGCATTCTACATTGCAAAGATCATTTGGTGCGACACTCCCATTGCTGATTTTTCATTTCATTGTAACCCTACTCCATATAGGACCAAAAAGTATTTGAGGATTGATACCTTCCCTTGATAGGATCCAGAGAAATATGTAAATAAACTTGACAAATAAGCACATCTTTAGGATTAATATATCTAATAGATCGGGTAAACATTTTCTTTTAAAGAAATAGATACAGAACAAAAGAGTTTTTTTTTTCAATTTGATGTTTCTCTACAAGATGATATTCTGATAATGAATTTGAGATTGGTATTTATAGTGTTTGAATGCTTCAATTATTATCAACTTTACACATTTTCCAATATTTTTCAAATTCGAACACTCTATATAATAAATTTAACTCTTCCTATTAGCTTTACATATTCTTCAATATTTTTCAAATATAAACACTCTATCCGATAAATTCAATTCTTCCTATCAGCTTTACACATTCTCTAATATTTTTAAATCCAAATACTCTATCTAATAAATTCAATTCTTCCTATCAGCTTTACACGTTCTCCAATGTTTTCAAATCCAAACACTTTATCCAATAAATTTAACTCTTCCTATCAGCTTTATACGGTCTCCAATATTTTTTAAATCCAAATACTATATCTAATAAATTTAACTATTCTTATCAGCTTCACACGTTCTCCAATATTTTTCAAATCCAAACACTTTATCCAGTAAATTTAACTTTTCCTATCAGCTTTACACGTTCTCCAATATTTTTCAAATCGAAACACTCTATCTAATAAATTTAACTCTTTCTAATAAATTTAACTCTTTTTATCAGCTTTACACGTTCTCCAATGTTTTCAAATCCAAATACTATATCCAATAAATTCATCAATCATATCACTCTTCCTACCAGCTTTACACGTTCTCTAATATATTTCAAATTTAAACACCATAAATAACATATCTCATTGTAATATATCTCACAATGCTAAATTTCTTCTCCTTTTACCTACCTTTTACAAATTCAACCTACCAAAAACTTAGCTCATTCCTTCACTTAAAAAATGAATTATTCTTCTCATGAAAATGATGATGTTGAATTCTCCAACATCAATGCAGAAGAAGAAGTGATATCTGGTATAATAGAAAGAAATAACATGCTACTCAATATCATTGACAAAGAAAACAATCCAGTCATCTATAGTGGCTCCAGTTATTGGTCATGCACTTATTCATCCCGATAGAGAAAACGTTGATTTCTATTTGTTTAATGATTATTTTTCCGAGAATCCATGCTATGGTGACACCTTGTTTTGCTGACGGTATCGAATATCACGAAATTCATTCCTTCACATTGTTGATGCGGTACAAAGTCATGATAATTATTTCCAACATCGAAGCGATGGACTTGGTAGACTGAGATTGTTATCTTTATAAAAATAACAGTTGCATTTAGAATATTGGCATATGGTTTACTGACAGATGCTATAGACAAGTACATTAAAATAGGGGAGTCAACAGCAATTGAAAATATAAAGAGATTTTATCGTGCTATTATAGAGATATTTGCAGAGCAATACTTAAGAACACTCACCACTAATGATATTGCTAGACTACTCCATATTGGTAAATATGAATACTAATATGGCAATACTCATAGAAGGGGGGTAAATAGGAGTTTAAAAAATCTTAAAGAAAATACACAACTAAAATGCAATAGGTAAATTAATTTCAAATAACAAGTGATAAAAAAAGAGAAAAGTTAAGAGAGCTCAACCAATTTATAGTGGTTCGGAGCTAAATTCCTTCTCCTACGTCCACTTCTCTCAATATCAATTGGATATTGAGATTCCACTAAAACTGAGTGCATCACCCAAATTAAATACAATAGATTTTCAGGGATTTTACCCTATATACACTGAGTTATAACTCAGATTTTTACTCTTAATAACAAAGATAGAGATTTCTAAGTATCTCTAAATTTATACAAGGCTATTCAAATGATATACAATGAAGTATGAATATCTAAGACTAGTAAAATCTAGTAAGAACTCTAAGAATAAAGAAGTAAAGCTCAAAGAGTTTAGAAAATTTGAAAAACAGAGTATGAACTACAACAATTTGATTTCTCTTAAGATATGTGTTTCTCTTATTATTTAAACTTCAAATCTTCAGGTATTTATAGTTTTCAATGAATGGTGATTAAATGTGATCGTTTTAGTTGCATTAAATGCAAGATTTGTCTCCAAATCTTTTTCCAATGGCTATATTTAAAAATAGGTCAGACGTGACATTGACAGATAACCACCGATTCACAGACATGATTAGTACTCATGGTCATGAAGATGATTCTTCACGGCCTTGAAATCTTCTGCGCCAATTTTAAATTTTCAAACCATTCTCGAGCGTGAAAGATAATCACTGGCGTGATAGTGGTTTACGGGCGTGAGTAATTTTTCACGGGCTTCATAAATCTTTCTGTGTCTTTGAGCGAAAAACTATTCTTAAATCAATCACGGGCGTGAAGACAAGTAATGATCGTGAAACTCATTCACGGCCTTAAACAAATGTACAGGGGCTTGAAGATCCTTTTTGAGTAAATTTCATATTTTGACTTGATTCTATTCACGGGCGTTAAACATATTTACGGGCGTGAGTCCCTATTTTTAAATAAACACTTAAATACAAGTTAAAGAATCATTTGTAATATATTATATAATTAACACTTTGTTTTAGTTTAAATTACATCATCAAAATCATATAAAGTCAACATTCTACCCCTTTTTTATGATGACAAAACAATGTGCACAAAATTTAACTATGCAAGATAAATATTGAATACTCCCCCTGAGTTAAAACTCCCCCTTAATTGAATAAACATATTCAACATTCAATACATAAACTATCTCTACCTTTTTGTCCATAATAAAAAAGGGTTCCTTTACTTGAACATACTAATATCTCTAGAAAAAAATAGAGAAATTTCATAACAAACTAGTATTTCATTCAATAAACATCAAAATATGAAATGTGTTAATCATATGAACATAGTCAGGTTAACATATGATAACATAAAGAAAGCTCATCAACTATGACTATGAGGAAGGGAGAATAGAAGAGTCATCAGGTGGGTTGCTTCTAATAGATAATGCACTGCGAAAACTATCCACTGACTGTTTCGGTTCTTTTTTATTTGCTTCAAGTCGATCTAGTCGAGATGTCACTTTGTTCTCCAAAGAGTCAAACCTAGTGTTGAGCCTAGCCAAATGCTCCAACACTTAGTTCTGAAAAGACTATGCTGAACTAGATGGTTGAGAGCTAGATTGAGGTGTTGCTGAAAGGGGATTGCGAGAACGTTTTCGAGATGGTTCATTAAACATTATAGCTAGCTCTTCATCAGACTCATCATTTTCCTGATCATCTCCATCAGCAGTAGTTAAAGCCCATCCATCACCAACCTTTTTCGCAATTCTCATATCACGAAAGGTTGATATATCCAGATAATTCTTGGGAATAAGAGGGACTTTGAATTTTGGATTATGAGCAATACCAAAGTGAATGGCAATCCTAGTCACATACATACCAAGAAGTAGGTTGCCTTTAACTTTTAAGCTCATATCTTTGAATGCATCCACAAACCATCTGACAATATCCACATCGACTCTTTGTCGCAAACAATCCAAAATAAATAACTCATTGTGACTTACAGCTCCATTGCTGTCTCCTATGGCAAAAACCAAGTAGGTGAAAAACTGATTTATAATTCAAAGAGTAGGGTCATGAATCTTATAAGCTTTTGTTGTACGAACAACAAACTGAGCAATACCAGTCAGTGCTTCCCAAACCGGGGAAGGATCCCAATGGTTTGAAATTCAACATACCCTACTAGATTTAAGCTTAAACAAACTACGAAGAGCATCAGAGGTGAGAGAGCGGTTGGTTTTGCCTAGCCTAAATGTCATGTCACTAGTAGGACTCACAAGTAAGGTTGTGAAAAATTCATACACCAGCTTTAAATGTAAGTTAGATGAGTAATAAGCAAAATGTCTATCATCGAATAAATCTACGCAATACTTAGAGACAGAATCATTCAATCCAAGCATTCTCAAATCATTAAAGTTTATGCTTCGATCGCTTACCGAGTTGCCTCGCTGTCTAAGAACTGAGAATCTATCATTGTGATGCTGAGAGGTAAATGAAAGACCGAATGAAAGCTTTACCGGTTCTTCCCATACTTGAGATGCTTCACCCAAATTTGGACCCTTTTCTCTTCCTTTAGATCCCACATTCTTGGTTTTTACCATTGTTTTAGGGTTTTGAAGAAAAAAAGGATGAAGGTTTATATAAAATAATGTATAAGGAGGTGAGGAAATGAGAGAGAAAATCTAAATTTTGAGAAAAAAATGGAAGAGAGAGAGAGAGAGAGAGAGAGAGAGAGAGATTTTAAAATAGAAATGAAAATACGAGGGCGCGTGTTTTTAAATACCCTCTTTTTTAAGGGTGTGAAGACCTTTTACGGTTGTGAAAGACATGCCCAAATTTTTTAAAAAGACAAATAACGATTTTTCACGAGCATTCAAAAATTTTAATGGACTTGAAAAATTGTAACGGGCATGAAAAGCAGGATTGACATAATTTTCGAAAACGAAGGTAATTTGAGCTTTGATTTATGCTTTCATATGCACATGATTATAATTCACACTTTTAACAATAAATTCATGTAAACTGAAGTTAAAGTTATGGGAATTTATAAAATTCTCTCACTTAGGTCTCAATTTTTCATATAAACATATAAATTTTCATAAATGCTTATAAATCATGCAATATCATCACAAATCATTATAATTAATTGTATCTAATTAAGAGCAAGCCAAGAGTCATACCTGAGAGGTATCCATCATACTTAATTCCCTTCTTATGAAATAAAATGCTTCTTTGTCTAAGGGTTTTGTGAAGATATCGACAAGTTGTTTCTTACTATCCATATATTCAAAATTAATATGCCATTTACTTACATGATCCCTAAGAAAATGATGTCTTATATCTATATGCTTAGTGTGTGAATGATGAATTGGAATTTTAAAAAGATTTATGGCACTTGTGTTGTCACATTTTATGGGAATACAATTAAATGATGTCCAAAATCTTCTAGTTGAGTACTCCTCCATAGAAGTTGAGTGCAACAACTTGCGGCTGCTACATACTCTACTTCCGTGGTTGATAGTGCAACTGAATTTTACTTTTTAGAAAACCATGATACTAGCATATTTCCTAAAAATTGATAAGTGTCACTTGTACTTTTTCTATCTATTCTACATCCACCACAATCCACATCAGAGTAACCATATAAATCAAGTGAAGACCCTTTTGGATACCATAAACCTAAATTTGGTGTATCCACAAGGTATCTCATAATTCTTTTTATTTTGGCAAAATGAGATTTTTTAGGATTAAATTGAAAATGTGCACATAAGCAAACATTAAATAGAATGTCGGGTCTAGATGCGGTCAAATAAAGTAATGATCCTATCATGCTTCTATATAGTTTAGAATCAACACTTTTACCTTTATCATCAATCTCCATCTTTATTGAGGTACTCATAGGAGTAGGTTAAGGTTTGGTATTGTCCATGCCAAATCTTTTTAGTAGCTCCTTGGTGTATTTGGATTGATTGATCAATGTTTCATACTCTAGTTGCTTAATTTGTAAACCCAAGAAGAAATTGAGTTCTCCCATCATGTTCATTTCGAATTCACCTTGCATAAACTTAGAAAAATTCTTGCAAAGCTTTTCATTAGTAATACTGAAAATAATATCATCAATATATATTTGAACAATTAAAATGTCTTGCTTCTCATGCTTAATAAAGAGAGTTGTATTAACTTTTCCCTTAGAAAAATCATCTTTAAGGAGAAAATTACTCAACATCTCATACTAAGCTCTTGGAGTTTGTTTTAAACCATACAATACTTTAGATAATTTAAAAACATGGTTTGGAAATTTTTCATGCTCAAAACCTGAAGGTTGTTCAACATACACTTCCTCTTGAATAAAACCATTTAAAAATGCACTTTTAACATCCATTTGAAATAATTTAAAATTTTTGTAGCATGCACAAGCAAGTAGCATTCTAATTGCTTCTAATTTGGTTACGAGAGTATAAGTTTCATCGAACTCAATACCTTCCTCTTAAGAGTATCCTTGAGCAACTAGCCTTGCTTTATTTCTTACCATATTCCATATTAGTCTAATTTGTTGCGATATACCCATTTTGTACTAATCACCAGATGGTCTTGAGGTCTAGGGACTAATGTCCAAACCTTGCTTCCTTCGAATTGATTTAGTTCTTCTTGCTTAGCCATTATCCATTGATCATATTCAAGTGCATCCTTGATGTTCTTTGGCTCAAGTTGTGAGAGGAATGCAACATACTCACAAGTTTTGTGGATTTTTGATCTTGTCCTCACTCCTTAAAGTGAATCACCAATAATTTGAGTGTCCTTAATCTCATTTCTCACTCTTGGATAATGTGGTTCTTTGTGTTGATGTGTGGACTCAATTAAGTCAATTTCTTCATTCTTTTTAGAGTCCTTGCCAAAATCCATGCTATACTCATCATGCTTCTCTAAGGATAAGTCTTTCATCGTTTCTTCTATGCTTTTGTCTTCATTATTCCTGTTAACATCCTTAGAAGGAAACTCATCAAACATAACATATATGGATTTTTCAACTAAAAGAGTTCTTTTGTTAAAGATCCGATAGGCTTTGGAATGCATATAATATCCAAGAAATATAGCTTCATCTTATTTGGCATCGAATTTTCCTAAGTTATCCTTGCCATTAATCAGAAAAAATCATTTACACCTAAATGAATGAAAATATGCAACATTAGGATTTCTTCCTTTCCAAAACTCATATGAGGTCTTTTTAAGGATTAGCCTAATCATTGCTCTATTTAAAATGTAGCAAGAAGTGCTAACAGCTTCAGCCCAAAAGTATTTAGGCAAGTTGTTTTCACAAAGCATTGTTCTTACCATTTTAACTAAAGACCTATTATTCCTTTCAACAACACCATTTTGTTGAGGAGTCCTAGAAGCTGAAAAGTTATGAGATATGCCATGCTCTTTAAAATAGTTTTCAAAATCCGAATTTTCAAACTCTTTTTCATGATCACTCCTAATACTAGAAATAACACATCTTTTTTTGGTTTGTAAAGATTTTAAAAGAGAGATTAAAACATGAAATGCATCATGTTTATGAGTAAGAAAAAACACACAAATGAATCTAGAATAGTCATAAACACAAACAAGATAATAATGCTTTTTATCAAGGCTTGTGGTTCTAGTTGGATCAAAAAGATCAATATACAAAAGTTGTAAAGGTCTAGAAGTTGAAATAATATTTTTTCGGCTTAAAAGAACTTCTAGAGTGTTTGCCTTTAGCACGTACATCATAAAAACTTTCCCTTTTGAAAATTAATTTTGGCAAACCTTTGACTAAGTCTTTTTTAGAAAGTTTTGAAATTACATCCATACTAGCATGTCCAAGTCTTCTATGCCATAAGAATGTGTCCTCATCTTTAGATACAAATAAATAAAGATTTACTTGAGATGCATTATCTAGGTCCACATAATATACATTGCCTTGGCGATAACTTATGAAAGCTATCTTATTTGTTTTGATGTCTACTACTTTACATGCAAGAGATTTAAAGATAACTTTATATCTTCTATCACATAATTGACTAATACTAAAAAGATTATGTTTCAAATTATCAACAAGTAAAACTTTGGATAAAGATACATCTTTGTTGTCGATAAAGTCGATACTGATGATTTTGCCTTTGGAGTTGTCACAAAAACTGACATTTTCACTTTTGAAGCTAAGTTCCTTGAATTTTGATTTGTCTCCGGTCATGTGTCTTGAGTAGCCACTATCTATGATCCATTTGTCTTTCTTGATTACTTGCACCTATAACATAATGTATGATTCATCCTTTTTTTGGTACCCAAGTCCCTTTACATGTTAGCATATTTAATAATCCTTACATCCTTATTAATTTGGATTGATTGTTTTGGAATCCATACCTTTTTTATAGAGTAAGGTCTCTTATATTTAATAGGGCATTTTTGTGTAGTGTGGTCAAAATATTTGCAATGAGTACACTTGACTATCCTTTTAGGATCTAACACTTTCTTTTCAAAGAAGGTGTTTGCCTTATTGACTTTAAGATTAGTATTATATCCTAATCCAACCTTATCATAAAATGCTTTTTCTGAGTTAATAATGTTTTCAAAAGTCTTGCTCCCAAGTGTGAACTTGTTTAAAAGTTCATTAGAGTCTTTTAATTCTCTCTTGATTTTCTTATTCTCACTTAAGAGTTTTAAAAAATTATTTTGTAAATTTATGATTTAGTTGAGAGATCTTCTTTCTTCTCAATAACAATTTTATCATTAGTCTTCTCACGTTCAAGTCTCAACTTACATAAGTTTTTCTTCAAAACTTTATTTTCTTTAGAAATCAACAAATAATCTTCCATAAGTTCATCAAAAGCATTTTTTAACTCATGAAAAGTAAAAGATTCAGGACTTACCTCAAGGAGTTTGTCATCTTCAATTGTTTCATTTTCCATAGCCATGAAACACAAGTTAATCTTTTATTATTCTTCTTCTTCGGTTGACTCTTTATCGCTTGATATATCATTTCCACTCCAAGCTGCATATCCTTTGTTTTTCTTTTTGAATTTCATTGTCCTCTTTTCCTTCTTCTTCTTGTTCTTGATATTTAGACAATCAGTTTTGATGTGCCCTGGTTTCCTACATTCATAACCAATTATTTCTCCTTTCTTGTCTTCTCCTTTCTTGATTCTTTCTTTGAAGCTTCTTCTTTTGAATCTATTCTTGGAAAGAAATTTTCCAAATTTTCTTGATAATATTGCAATATCTTCATTTTCATCACTAGAAGTGTCTTCACTCTTTTCTAGTGTTACTTTTAAGGCAATTCCTTTCTCTTACTTTGTTGGCTTATTTTCTTCTTCTTTTGAGACTTCTCTATTTTAAAGCTTTAATTCAAAGGTCATAAGATTTCCAACCAAGTCTTTAAGAGTCAAAGAATTCACATTATTTGATTTTTCAATTGCATCTACCTTGGAATCGAACCTTACTGGTAGAGACCTCAAAAGCTTGGTAATCAATTCCTTTTGAGTGAAAGCTTTATCTAATCCCTTCAAGTCATTCACAATAGTTGTGAATCTTTTGTACATTTCAACAATCTTCTCATCATTCTTCATTTTGAAATTTTTGAATTCGGTGAGAAGCATGTTAACTTTTGTATCATTGACTTAATTATTCCCTTCATGAGTGACTTTAAGCACACTCTAGATTTCTCTTGCTGTTTCACAAGCTGATACTCTATTAAATTTCGTAGCATCAAATGCACAGAATAATAGATCTATGGCCTTGTCATTGTAAGCCATTTTCCTCTTGTCTTCACTTGCGTATTCTGTTGGACTCTTTGGAGTGACTGTATCATCTCTCATTGGGATGAAAGGTCCGTTTTCAATAGCTTCCCAAAGTTCATGTCCTTTTGATCGAATGTGGATTCTCATCCCCACCTTCCATAAATTGTAGTTTACTCCTTTGAACAAAGGTGGTCTAGTGCTGCATTGGCTTTCCTCAAATGTTGTGTTAGCTGCCATAGTAACAAAATCTTAAGCTCTAAAAATTGTTTCATTTTATATAAACTAGAGCATATGTTCTGATACCAATTATGAAAACTAATATGATAATATTCTTAAATAGGAGTTTAAAATTTTTTGAAGAAAATACACAACTAAAATGCAATAGGTAAATTAATTTCAAATAGCAAGTGATAATAAAGGAGAAAGATTAAGAGAGCTCAGCCAATTTATAGTGGTTCGGAGCAAAATTCCTCCTCCTATGTCCACTTCTCTCAATATCAATTCGATATTAAGGTTCTACTAGAATCGGGTGCACCACCTAAATCAAATACAATCAACTTAGATTTTTACTCTCAATAATAGAGATAAAGATTTCTAAGTATCTCTAAACTTATACAAGGTTATTCAAATGATATACAATGAAATATGAATAGCTAAGACTAGCAAAAGCTAGTAAGAACTCTAAGAATAAAGAAATAAAGCTCAAAGAGTTCAAAAAATTTGAAAAACAGAGTATGAACTACAACAATTTGATTTCTCTTAAGATATGTGCTTCTATTGTTATTTGAACTTTAAATTTTCACGTATTTATAGTATTTAATGAATGGTGATTAAATATGACCGTTCTAGTTGTATTAAATGCAAGATTTGCCTCCAAATCTTCTTTCAAATGATATATTTAAAAACAGATCAGACGTGACGTTGATAGATAATCACCAATTCACGGGCGTGACTAATACTCACGGTTGTGAAGATGATTCTTCACGGGCTTGAATAAAATTTCACTGCCTTAAAATCTTCTGTGCCAATTTCAAATTTTCAAACCATTCTCGGGCGTGATAGTGGTTCACATGAGTGAGTAATTTTTCACGGGCTTTAGAAATCTTTCTGTGTCTCTGAGCCAAAAACCATTCTTAAATCAATCACGGCTTAAAGACAAGTAATGGTCATGAAACTCATTCACGGCCTTGAACAAATATACACGAGCTTGAAGATATTTTCTGAGTAAATTTCATATTTTGAGTTGATTCTTTTCACGGGCATGAATCCCTGTTTTTAAATAAACACTTAAACACAAGTTAAATAATCATTTGTAATATATTATGCAATTAACACTTTGTTTTGGTTTAAATTATATCATCAAAATCATTATAGAGTCAACAGTAAACAACTTGGTTTTTCAGTAATGTTGGGCAGCCTGGATTGTATGTATTGGAAGTGAAAAAATTATCCAACTACATGGGCTAGACATTTTACAGGTCGTAGTGACTCGCCGACTATTATTCTCGAAGCTATAGAAGACTATGATATTTGAATATGACATGTATATTTTGGTATGGCAGGCAACAATAGTGATATAAATGTGTTGGATCAGTCCAATTTTTTTATAATCTTATTCAAGGTATTGCTCCTCAAACTAATTATATTATTCAAGGTAAAGAGTATAATATGAGTTATTATTTAGCTAATAATATATATCTGAAATAGTCAACTATTGTGCAAAGCATACATCAGCCGCAGGGTTGAAAGAAAAAGTATTTTGCCATGTGACAATAAGCATGTAGAAATGACGTGGAACATGCTTTTGGAATTCTTCAATCATACTTTGCAAGCATGGCAGGACTAACACATTTTTGGAGAAAAAATGTGTTACATGATATTATGAAAGCATGCATTATTATGCACAACATGATTATCGAGAATGAACGTAATCTTGAAGCACCAATTTAAGAAGCGATGGAAGCACCAAGAAGCGAAGTTGAATTGGTGGTAGATAAAAATACAAGATTTCAATAATTTATTTATTACCGTAGACAAGTCAATGATAAAGATGCCCACATTGCACTTTGTAATGCATTCATTGAGCATTTATGTAATATCTGTCCATTTTGTTGTATTTTTTTATTAAATTGTATGTTTGGAGAGTTGATTAATTTCAAATATGAATGTTTGAAAATTTCAGAATTTCTGATTTTGCAGTTGCAGGATTTTGTGATGATAATTGCATGATCTTAAAGAAATGGTTTGATAAAGTATAAAACATGAAATTTGTGAGTTTATGTATTAAATATAATTATGTAAATTTTCTTGATAAAATTCCGTGTGTGTGATGAGTTATGTCTATTTGAGCAAGGCTGGTCTGGTTGAGTGTTTCTGCAGAAAGGCAGTGTTTGTTTGAATTTATTGGGAATGACTGGGGCAGATTTAGTTAAAGGTGTAAAAATAAAAAATGTTTCTTTGTGTGTTTTGATATTGTTTGTAAAATTTTAGAATTTTTGGATAAGTATATCTCAATAGAGAGTGGATTTTATCAGGTCTATTCGGTTGGATTTTGGGACAGTAAGTCTGGGTGACCTTTGGAGAGTCGCCATGGTCTGTATGTTGGTATTAGTGATTTGAATTTTTGATATGTTGTGTCCCTGCATGTCTATTTTAAATGGCAAAAATAATTAGTAAGTTTGGATGTTTTTAGCTCTTTTGCAAGCTGGTTAAGTCTAAGTTGCCGAGGAAGAGTTTCAACTTAGTAGGATCTGGTTAAGGCGAGTCGGCAAAATGCGAAGTGGCATTTTGCGAGCTGGCAATGCGAAGTGGCGAGGTGAAATTTCTGAAGTGGTAATTGGCGAAGAAGCATATGCGAGGAAGCATGTGCGAAGAGAGTTTGGCGAAGAGAGTTTGGCGAAGAGGTTTGGCGAAGAGATTTAGCGAAGAGGTTTGGCGAAGAGGTTTGGAGAAGAGAGTTTGGCGAAGAGGCTTGGCGAAGAAGTTAGGCGAAGAGGAAAGGCGAGGTGGCATTATGTGAAGAGGAAATATGCGAAGTGGCAGTTCATGAAGCAGAGTTTAGCGAAGAGGCGAAGAAGCGAAGTGGCTTATACGAGGAAGAGTTCGCGAGGAGTCTGGCGAGGCAGCATATGCAAGGTGACATATGCGAGCTGGAATAGTGAGGTGGCATTACCGGATCAGTTTGGCGAGCTAGAAAGTACGAGCTGGATAATGCGAAGTGAGAATGGCGAGCTGGCTTATGCGAGGTTGCATTGCCGAAGTAGGATTGGCGAGGCAAGCTAGCAAGCATATTTTCTGGGGCAGTGGTCTATTTAACCCCAACAACCCCAATAGCGTTTTCACGATTTTTCCTTCCTTCTTTCTTCGTTAAATTCAGTCTATTCTCAAATTAGTCTCATTTTATTTTCTAAGGCATTAATACTCAAATTAATGCATTAGACCTCTAGATTATTCTATATTAAGGCAGAAATCATCAGTTTAAGCAAGGAATTTCAGAAATTTCAGTATTGAGGAAAATAAGGTAAATTTTCTTCTTAAGTTATTTTCCTTAGATTTATTTAAATCTATGGGTTAGAATAATTAATATTAGGTATATAGAATTTATTGCAAGTAATTTAAAGTCATTAATGGTAATTAATGTGGAAGGAAATCATAATGTTGAGGCTGTCATGAATAGTGGCATGAACAATAACTCTGAATTAAATGCAGATTTTTCTTTAAGAGATAAATAAAATTATTGTTGGGAATTAAGACTAGAGACTCTAAGATAATTAATTATTAGGAAATCATGATAAATATTATTGATTTGGAGAAAACCCTAATTTTTGTATGTTTGGAGAAATTTCTTAGGAGGAGAAACTCAAATTAATTGAGGAGTTAGAGTTGGAATTTGCTAGAGGAAATTTCAAGAGAAATTGTATTAAGGTAAGTATGAACATTTTATTTGATTATCATTCTTTGAAATTAATATGACCAAGTGTTCTTATAATTGTTCATCCATATTTATATATATATATATTTGTATAATGTGAATGACTTGATCAACCTTCTTGGATCAAGTTCATATGCTTTTTGTTTGTTAAAACCGATTTGAATGATGATATATGATGATAGTCTTGCGACCAATATGTTTCTTATGAGATTAAAACCCCATGACTCATGGATAAAACGCTCTTCCCAATGAGAGTAAATTCATTGGTCCATTGTGCACTTTGGGATCCCAGCTGATAGGGTTTTTATCATTGTTCCACCTAGAGGGGGTCATGAGCTCTAGGCGCATGCCTGGCCAAGCATGTGTGCACGTTAAGGTAGCAAGGCTACTAATACGTATGTTACAACATGAGATCAGTTCTATCAGATGAGATTTGATAATGCCATTCTTTATGGGTATTTTATATTCCAAATATGAACCATGATTCGATTTGTGATATGATTTGATATTGCCAAATTATTATGAGCACCCATGTTCCTTCAAGTAAAGCTTGTAATTCTTTCATCTCTATATGTATAAATATTTGTTCATGACCATGATTCGATATTTAGATTCTTGATTTATAATGTTCATATCTTACTGAGTTGAAGGCTCACTCCTCTTCT
>CANXYC010007699.1:0-17777 GCA_948193065.1 Aleurites moluccanus | reverse complement strand
AACCTGTTATGAGCATTTAAGGCTATTAATTATGGTTGATATGAAAGATACGAGAAATTTATAAATGGATGAATAGTAACATGAATAGTGGCTGCATTCATAATTTCAAAATTTTCTTAAGAGATAAATTAAATTGATGATTTGGAAACAATAATAGAGACTAAAAGATGGTTAGAATTTTAAGGAACCATGTTATGTATTATTAATTGAGGACACCCTAATTTATAAAATTTGGGGATTTGTTTAGGTTTGGACAGTTCGAGGATATTATGAGGCTAGTTAATTAATCAAGTGTTGATCTGTATTGTGGAAAGTATTGTTGAGAGGTAAGTTATGAATTACATAAATATTCATTTCTCCTTATGAGATAAATTATTAAATATTCATGCATATACCTTGTGATATAAATCCTTTATTGGATTACCTTCTTTATGTAGACACTTAATGTATAAAATGACTTGGTTATCTTCTTGAACCAAGATTATGAACAAGCCTTTGATATGTATGATAAATGGTCTCTTGACCAAAGCTGAGTCTTTGTGAAACTCTTATTATGATGACCTATGACATGCATAAATATAGAACGTTTTTCCCAATGAGAGTAAATTCTCATTGGTCCTTGTGCATAATGGAAGCTCAGCTGATAGGGTTTTTATCAGTGTTTCACCTAGAGGGGGCCATAAGCTCTAGGCATATGCCCGCGCAAGCATATATGCACATTAAAGTAGCAAGGCTACTGATACGTATGATATGATATCAGTTCTATCTTATATGTGATTTGATAATGCCATCCTTTGCAGGCATCCTTATGTTCCAAATGAGAACCACGATTTGATTTATGATATGATTTTGATAGTGCTATTTGTTGAAAGTACTCACATTCTTCTTCAAAAATAAGCTTATGATTCTTTCATGCCCAGTATATGTATATATTTATATTTATGATTTGACACCCAGATTCTTGATTTACTTGACGCATTTTATAGTTCATATCTTATTGAGTTAAAGGCTCATTCCTCTTATATGGATTTCAGGTACTAGTGTAGCTCGAGAGAGAGCTAATCCAGAGGATAGAGCTTCTTGATTTCTTCTTCACAAGAAGTTTGGATGTAATTATGCTAAATACTATTTTTGTTATGTATATATAAATTTGTCTATTGAGAAGTACTATCTTAGAGCTCCGTAGATAGATATGAATGGATGATTTTGTTACCATGGATGACATTTGTAGTATCTCCTTTATTCCATATTGATGTTAGAATTGTTGTCTTTGATCGGTAGGGAGCAAGTGGAGATGTTATGATTAAGAATGATAATTTATAAGATATTATATTTGCTTTGATTAAGTGTATGCTATTATGTATGACAGATTTAGTTAAGGGTTCTACGGGTTTATGGTGGCCTTATGCCTACCCTTACCTTAAGACTGTCGCACCGGTGGTGTTGGGGTGTGACAGTTTCACTTAGAACCTGAAAAAATATATTAAAGGAAATTTATGAATATAATCTACCAAATTAATAAATGAAATATTATACAAATAATAAAATTTCATTCACTTACCAAAAACTCATCTTTTTGAAAAACTTTAAACATTTCCTTCTAAGTTCTTGCTACTAGCCTTTTAGAACATGGTTCAAATGCTCTTCATCACTTGAGTATTGCAAGTACTTCTTATGCAAACTATGCTTCCACTTTCAGTATAGAATCCTCATTGTATAAAAACAATAAGATTCAAACTTAGCCTTTTTCATATTTGATGTATCAAGCTTAACACAACCATTTTCTTCTAGCTTCTTCCATTTTTCAAGACTCTCAGGATTCTCATCAAAATAATCTTATATACGAGTAATTACATTTATATAACAATTGTATATATAGAAAATTTATAATATATAATAAAATAATTATTATTTGAAAAATATAAGTGATACTTACTATAATCATATCCCATAATTGCTTATAAATTTTCTTTTCAATAGTATCCTATGAATCCTTCGATGATCGAACAGACCCAACACAATAGCCTAACCAAGAAGCTAATAATTATAAACATAAAATAAACAAATATCATGTAAGTTTGATAACCTTCTAGCATTTCTTTCCATAGTGTCTTGATTTCAATTGAAGATGGATGTCTCATTGCCATTGACATGATGCCTTGATGAATCTTTTAAAAAAATATGCTAAAAAATGACTTAGTTGTATGCTTATATAAATGACATAAATATGATTTGTTTTTAGAAAAATGACTTAGTTATATACCAAAAATAAGTGGAGGAGTTCGTCTTTGAGGCTGAAATCCTTTATGAGCTACTAATTCATCAACATTTTCTTTATAAAAGAAATATATTTAATAAATAACAAATAAATTATAACAATAATGATACCAACAAAATTAGAACAATCTATCTTCTTACATTGTAAAATACCTTGTAAATTTGTTAAACTTTCACCATATCTTTCCAAATTTTCACAATTTAAATTAGAAAGAGATGATAGGTTTTTTTTTTTTTTTTTTATTGAGTAGAGCCAACAAATTCTTTTTGCATAAAAGTCATTAACAATTTTCTTCCACCTACAATATAGTATTCCTAAAAATTAGTCTAAATATGGTAAATAATGATTAGATTTATAATATCCATATTTTATATATTTATGATGAAAATAATTTAAGGAAACATAGTCTCAATGCCCTATAAACTTGGATAATTTTTACTACTTCTTTTTGTTAGGCATTAAAATTGAGTGTTTTTATTAGTATTTTAGGTGTCATTTTATAGTTAATTAGTTGAGTTTTTGTATAAGTTAGATTAATTTTAATATAGTTTTGATTTTCAATTTGAAATAAGGATTTAGCAATATTTTGGTAGATTTGATAGGATTTAAATTTGATTTTGTACAATATTTTTAATTTAAATTTGATTAGATTTATGATTTTGGTTATGATTTTATTTTTGAATAATGATTTTTATTTGATTTCATTTTGTTTTGAAGGTTTGAAAATTGAAATTTTAGATTTTCAGTTGGAAAAATTCGTCAGGGGATGAAATACCAAACACCCGGTATTTGGAGAGAACACTCGGTATTTAGAGAAGAAAAACCGGTATTTGAAATATAAATATAACCAGAGAAATAGTAGCGAATATCGGGTACCCGATATTTTGCCACTGTACCCAGTATTTCACTGCCTACCCAGTATTTTGAGCCTTGTACCCGGTATTTTATGTACCTACCTGGTATTTTGCTCAACCCTCAGAAATGAAATCTATAAAAAGGTAACCAAGGCTTGAGAAAGATAGATATCACTATTGGGAGTTAAGGAGATTTAAGGGAGACTAGAGAAAAGAATTTTTGAAATTTCAAGACCTTCAATCAATCAAAGAGATCATCAAATAGAGTTTTTACTATCTCTACTTGTTTATTTTTTTGTTAATTTTAGCATGAACATACTTAATTTATTGATTAGTTTACTTCTTTTTTTTTTTTTATCATGTTGAACTAAATTCTTTTTCTAAAATTTAGATGAAGCTAATTGAATAATAAAAATTGATAATAATGATTTATGATTTTAATTATTCTTAATATATAGTTTGATTTGTTAATTTTGATTTATAAGTGTTTTATAATTGACCACTATAATAACTATCTAAGATAGTTATTTATAAGCGAGAGCTACGATAATTGCTAGTTCATAGAATTAATAAGCCAAGGCATGTATCGCTAAGAGATTAGGGTGCACTTTAATGGATTTTATGAAATTGTTAAGGATCTTAATGAATTAACATTGATTCAATGATCACGAGAATAAACACTTGCATTAATATTAATATTTAGATTTTTGCTCGAGATAAACTAATTCATAATTTAGAGTAATCAATCCATAAAATACTATAGTTTTGAAATCATTATTGATTCAGATTAACCGTATAAATTCAATTAACGGAATCTGAATTATAAATAATTTTTTTTTTATATTTTTTAATTTCAAGTTAAGTTTTCTTATTTATTTAATTTCGTTTTAAAAAAATTCATCCAAATCAAATTAATTTCTATCCAATTAATAAAAATAATATTAATTTCGGTAATTAATAACTCCTCTATGTAAGATGGTATTTTATTCATTTTATTACTTATTAAAGCGATTCGTGCATTTGCAGAAAAAATCCAACCAAAAGTTATAAAGATAAATTTTGATTTTTAGCTAAAGAGTCGGTGGTGTATTACTTAGACGCCCATCAAATCAAATATTTATTATAATTTTCCTTCTTCATGTTATCAACCTTAGCCTAATGTTAAACAGGACAAAAAGTGATATTGTAACTTTTAGCATCCTTACATTTATAGAGTGGAGGACTATTATCTCCTGAATAAGTATGTGCTAAATTACAGATATTCTTGAACAGAGTTGAGTATTGATTAGGTTGACAAAATTTTGGATCCTTAAAAGCATCACATGCACTATAACACCCAACATAAACTCCACCTTTGTTTTTTGCCACAAGAGGAGAAGGACAAGCACTACCAATATCCCCAACACAATCCACAACTGGGCATGGCCCAGATCCTCCACCCACTAATGACCCGCCATCCGGCTCAATCCGGACTGCCAAATTATGCCCATGGATCAAGCTCACTTCATATGAGACTTCACCTTGGTTGATATTGAAATTGAGTTGGGTAACTGGGTAAGTTGGTGGTGGACCTTGACAATCTGGCACACCCGATCCGCAATCTCCGGTTTCACAAGAGAAGTAACCCGTTGCATTGGTAGTACACTTGGTCCGTACCCATATACTTCCGGACCATGGATCTGTCATGGAGAATATTTCCAGTGTACCCGGTCCATTTTGAGGATCCAGATCACCGTCCGATGGGCTAGCGGCAAGCCATAAGGTGTCCAAGCAATCATTCTCAATATTGAAAATTATATCAGAAATTCCCTCTGCAAAAATAAACCCAGAAAAAATATAAATAATTACTAAACAAGAATCAGAGATAATTATAGTTCCAGGAAGAATCCAATAGAAAAAAACAGAAATAATTAAAAAAGGAACCTGTAATGAGTATGAAGAGAACAAGAAGGTTGAGGATAGATTTGTTAGCCATTGAATCTTCTTCTTATTCTTCTTCTTCTTCTTCTGGTTTGAATTTGAAAGATGAATTGTGGAATATTAAGAAGAAGGTGAAATGGGTTATTATAAGGAAGAGAAAAAGGAGGGGTTGAATTTTGGGAAATAAATCTTTGCAGTTATGTAATTTTTTCAAATCTTCGAATTTTTATATTTATATTATGGTCAGAAATAAGAGTGTATCTGCAGCATTAAGTGGTAAATTTTCAACTTTTTCTTTATCACATTAATGAAGTGCTATCTCAATAGATTTTGCACATCATATTTATATATGTATTCCAATTAAAAGTAGATTATAATATATATATATATATATATATATATACCATTTTTAAATAAAAATTACAATTCACGTCTAATAAATTGAGTAATTTGAAAAGTTTTTATCCTTTCGTAAATCGATTTAATTTGAGCCTAAATTAATCAAATCCCATAAATTTTCGGATGCCGAATAATTTCTATAAAAAAAATTACACCCAAATTTATTAAACATATATATATAAATATATATATTCTTGGTTAATGATATTACTTGTAAATTTTCATATGTATATCATATTAATTTATTTTTATTTTATTAAAAAAATATTATAATTAAAGAGTTCATATATCGATTTATTTTTTTTTATTATCGAGTCTTATATGATTCAAACATTGATTAATAAAATAATTTTTTAATTTTTGATATGAACTAATTAAAATAGGCAAATCTCAACTTTAAAGACTGGGCAAGAATTTTTCATATATTTTGTTCTTGTAAACTTAGTTTAGTACTATGAATGTACTCACATAGGTAAAAGACCTACATTTGAGTTTTCTGATAAAGAAAAAAAGTGTTGGTGTTAACCAAATTGAGGGTGGATTACTTTTTTTTTTAATTTTCTTTTTTCTTTAGAGGAATTACTTAATTAGTATTCAAAAACTTGGACCCAAAATCATATTTAAACCATTAAAGCACACTACTTGCTTTTCCTTTATGTTCTTTATGCTTTATTTTCTTTACCTAGTTGGGACAGTTGCTATATATTAACTATTCCCTGTTAGTATGAGATCTTTAGTAAATTTAATATTTATAGTACTATTAAATTACTATAATTCAAATGCTCAAATTTATAAATTTTTGACAGTTATTATTTAACTTTTTGACTGCTAATCATTAATTACTAAGTATGAAAAAGTTAAATCAAACATATCCATAATCTAATGAATCATCTCATATTTCTTTTAAAAGAAAAAATTCAAAAGGATTATTATTATTTTTTTATCTATCTACTCACAAGTTAAACTCTCAAATTTTTATTTCTTTTACTATACAGATAAACAAAGTTTGAAATTATTTTCTAAAACAAATACAAAATTTTAAATCAAATAGAACTAAGTGACTAATATGAGTCCAAAAGATCCCAAAGGACAACTAATAATTACTTCACTAGCTAATTAGTTTTTTTTTTTATTGATAAAGAGAAGAGAAAATAAAATTATGATCTTCTGAAACAAGCAAAGCCTACAAAATTAAAGAAAAGCAATTGCAACAAAAGGGAAGAAGGAACATCCAAATAACATATCCCTAAATTTTTATTATAAGCTTTCAAAATCAATCAATCAGCATATTTATTATCTTCTTGAAAAATATGACAGCACTTATCATATCAGACGTAACTTATTCAAGTGCATAGCTGACTAGTTTTTAATATCTTCTTTGAATATCAGTAACTTACTCACAATATCGAATATACTGATTCAAATGTGTATTCTGATTGAGTAAACAAGGTCTTCATTCAAATATATTTCTTTCTTTTTTTTATGAAATTTATAAAATTAATATTAAATAAAAATAAAAATTAGTTTCTGATATTATATTTATAATTGCTTTCAAGCCTTTAAAAAAACATTATAGCAATAGAAATTTAACTTGATTACAACACAAAAATCAAAACAGAATATGAGTGTTCATCCACCCATTATTGTTGATATCAACATCACTAGTTGGATTAAATCTGTCTCTCTCAATCAATGGCAATAATGTATGCAAGATTAGTTGAAAACTTCAGGTTTCTCTTGTTTCCATCCAATCAGTTGAATTTGAAATGTCACCACCTATGTGCAAAAATTCAATTCAATTTAGTGATAAAATTTATTTATTTAAATTAAATTTTAAAGTGAGAGTCTGTGTGAATAAATTGTTATATAAAATTATTGTGGATTTAATGAATTTGAATTTCAAATTAATATAAAATAATAAATTAAAAATAAGCGTAATAATATATTTTAAATATTTAAATATTTCAAATGACAAAATTATTCAACTGGACTCTTATAATTCACTTGCATGTTTAGTTTAATTATTTAAAATTTTTAATAATAGACTTAATTAATAAATTAAATTCGTGTAAAATTCTATTTTAACATAATTTTATTTTTTCAAAATGAATTTTTTAATAATATTTTTAAATATAAAAATTGATAAAATAAAATTAATTCAATAATTCAAATGAAATAGCTGAAAATAATTTTCTGGTTAATAATCATAATAATATATTACGCATGATGTGCCAAAAGAGAGATGAGGACGAAATAAAATTCTTCCAGTGACCTAAACATCACGACGTACCAATAAAAACAGGAAATACTTGCAAGAAAAAAGAAAAAGAAAGTACTAATTGATATCAATACTTTTATATAATATTTGTTATACATTGTAAAAAAAAAAAAAACTATATCATTCATGTTATCATCACGATAACAATAAATTTTTGTCTAGTTGACAAATTATTTTACTGTATATAATTAATTACTACTTTTCTATATATTTTTATTTTTTTATAAAATTATTCGATATGAGTTTTAGTTCAAGAACTCTGCCATCACTTATTTTTTCTAAATATTTTTATTTTTGAATATATTCAAATGTAAATCTTGGACCTCTTCTCCTTATTCTTCAGGGACAGAAAGTTATGGTATAATTAGGTCCACCAGTACAAGAAAATGTACTTGTCGGATCATCATAAGCATAGCTATAAGCTTGAGGACATTGATTCTTGAAAATCATCGAATAATTTGTGGGTTTACAAGTCTCTGCTGTACCGTAATCTCCTGTGCAACAATACTGTGGCTGATTAAATGCTTCGCATGCACTTTTACAAGCAATAACCCCACCATCACCATTGACTGCTAATTGTGAAGGGCAAACAGAGTTCACATTGGCTGCACAACTAGCAGTAGTACAAGTATTACCAGAACCACCTTGTGGAGACACTGAAACAGGTAGATTAAATCCATCTACAAGGCTAACATCATAAAAATCTTGTCCTCCATTTTCTGCTAATGTGAATTCTACAAGAGAAACTGGATTTTTTCCACCTGCCCCATTACATAAAACTTGTCCTGAAGCACAATCACCGGTTGCACAAGTGAACTGGCCAGTGGTGGAGCATTGAGTTCGGCCCCAAAATCTTCCAGTGAATGGGGCTGGAACGTCAACCGATCGGGTAGCTTTTGAATCTAGCTGGAAACCGGTAGTTGAAAGTTGTGGTCTGCCGCCACCAGTTAGAGTTGCTGGCCAGACTGTGTAGGGACAATTGTTCGTGAAAGTAATTGTTGCTGCGCGAGCTCCTACATAAATAAATTTC
Organism: Aleurites moluccanus; assembly: GCA_948193065.1. Taxonomy (NCBI): domain Eukaryota; kingdom Viridiplantae; phylum Streptophyta; class Magnoliopsida; order Malpighiales; family Euphorbiaceae; genus Aleurites; species Aleurites moluccanus. The sequence continues at coordinate 9,018 of CANXYC010007699.1, read as the reverse complement.
ATTAATTTAACTCGTGAAAACTGATAAAATATAAAAAAATTATGATATTGAAAAATAATTAAATTTATATTATTGTTATTTACGCAATAATATATATATATATATATATATATATATATATATATATTATGAATTTATGATAATAATATTAATCATTTTGGTGTTGATCTAAGGGAAAAAGAAATTTAAGAAAAAATATATAAGTTGAAAAGAGTATCTTATGTGCATAAAATAAATAAAAATAGTATGCATAACTAGACAACTGAAATAAAGAGTACGTACCATAGAAGAGGAAGGTGAAGGCAATGCCAAAGAGAATTAGAGTTTTCATGGTTGAATGTTTTTCCTTTAGCGGAATGGTTGAATGTTTTGATTATTAATTTGGAGATTGGGATAATCACAAAGCAGGGGTTATGTGGGTATATATAGCCTCCAGCCAACCCCAACCTCCCAAAATTAACCATTTTTTGGAATTTAATTAATAAAATCCACTTTTTTTTTTTTTTAGAAAAATTAATAAAAGTCTCTTAATTAGGAAGGATGTAGGAAATTCTCAAATAGAAAAATAGAGCATGAATAAGAAATTTTTTAAATTTAATTAATAAAAATCTCTTAAAAGATAGATAGTTACTAATTAGTAAATAATAAGAGACAAAGCTAAGCTCTTAAAGAGGAAAAAAACTAAAATTTAGTAATATAAAAATTTTAAAAGGAAAGGGGTAAATCATGGATAATAATCTTAGATTTAAAAAAAAAAAAATTATTGCTCTGACTTAAATTTAAATTTTTTTAATTTTAAAAATGACTAATATTAATAAAAAGATACTTCATCGATTAACTTAAAAAATTAACAAATATATATATATAATAAGAAAAATGTTAATGATGAAAATGATAAAAAAAAAAAAAAAAAAAAAGGGTTGAAATTAATAATGAAATTAAGTATAAGAGCCAATTAATCCAAAGGTTAAGCATGAAGACATAAAAGATAATTGAAATTTAATAAATTTAATCCGTGATTAGTTATAATTAAGCACTTAATTAACATGCATGACTTTCAACCTAAATTGCACTAATATATATATATGTATATTTCCTCAAATATTTGTAGCTTGTAGCCTAAACCTATAATTGCACAGAAGCATTGCCATTGTGATATGGTAATTGAGTATAATACAGTGTCACTAGTTCTAACCTTAAACGATTCTCTCTCATATAAATGAGTTGTCAGCCTGCGTTTCAAATGAATTTTCATCATATTTTTTATTTAATTTATATTTTTTTTAAATATTTTAATATACATAAATTATATTATTATTATTAAATTTCCATATTATCTTTTCATAATTTCCATATAAATATAAGCCTAAAACATAGAGTAAAATTACATAATTTATTGACACATCATCAAAATGAATGAGATGATTCGATTCAAATGAGTTAAGATATTATCCCATTTGATTGTTTTTGGGTAGAATCTAAATTTTAAAGTGGGGAGCCAATAGAGGAGACCCAATACATGCAAATTTAATCCCATTATATACATATATTTATATTCTGTATTATAAATTTTTTGTTTTTATAAATATGTTGAATATAACACAAAAAATTTATCCTTAAAAAAAATGAAAGCTTAGAAATACATTTTCAAATGAAAAAAAAAAAAAAAACATTTTTTTAATGAAAAGATTAAAGATGATAAAAAATTAAAAATGGTAATATTATGTGATATGATATTAGACCCAATTGCACCCGATATGTCCAACAATTTCATGAGTTCATTATATATTATTTGATAACATTGAATCAACCAATCAATTTTCATCAAACTAACTCAAAAGAGAAAAGTCTCTAACTCGGAAGAGAAAAGTCACCTAAGTTTTTATTGAATTCTTTAAATTACACAACAAACTATTTGTACGCAAATAGAAAGATATATTATTATTATTAAACAAAAATATAAATTAATATGCGTAGGTATACATAAAAAATAAATTATTATTATTATTAAAATTTGAATACATATATGAGAGAATCAACTTTAAAAACTAATTTATTAAAATTAAGAAATTGATTTCTATATTAATCATTTAATATGTTTGTATTTAATCAATAAGAAATTTTTTCAATCTAATATTCTTAATAGCCCTTCAAGTAGGCAACTAACTTACAATTTTATGATATGAATTGGGTCAAAATAGAATTTAAAGCATGAGGAATGTTCATATCAATCGAAAGAATTAAAAATCCGAAAATAAGTCATACTGAACAAAGAAACAAATTTAAAACTCAATGATAAATTCATATCGGATTAAGAAATAGAATTGAATCTAGTTCAATTTACTGATATAATTAGAGATGATACAATAACATATTAGATTCTGATATCATATTGAGTTTTCAATATAAATTTGAGAGAATCAATCTTAAAAACTAATTTATTAAATTCTGAAAGTTTATTTTTTATATTAATCACTTAATATGTTTATATTTAATCAATGTGAGAGTCTTTCTCATATAATATTCTTAACAATTATTATTATTATTATTATTATTATACTCTATGAGAATGAAAGCATAACAATCACATATATTCACTTTTTTTTTTTATTGAATCGACACTTAATCTTTTTTCAATAAAAAATATTATAATTAAAGATTTTAAATATTATAACATATTTCTCGTCATAGAAAATAAAAATAAAAATAAATGAAGAAAAAAGAAGAAGAAATATATTGGCTTTTAGTTCAAGAAAACACTTCATTTAAGAGTTTTTAGTCTAAACAATGATAAAGTCGATCTTCACATCTATTAATGAGAATGGTAGGTTTCAACTTTCAATTTAGTTTTAGATTAAATGACGACTTAAGACTTTAAAATTTATAAACGAATACAATACAAAAGAAAATTTATATAATCGTGAAATTAGATTGAAATTCATGTATGTTAATCAAGTCCATGATATGAAGGTAAGGGATATGACTTCTAGACCAGAAAAAATAATATCTGAACTACAATATTTGGTATTTTTTCACTATGAAAAAACAAGTTTTTTCTAGAATATCTATCTCATCATACAATTACAAGCCACACAAACAAGTCAAGGCCAACACAACACAAAACCAATCTTCAATTTTGTCACGGAAATTAAATTTTTTTATTGATTTTACACCAAGTAATTAATTCCAATCAAGAAAATGGGCAAGCAAGATATGGAATTTTCTATTTTTGAATAAATAAAAATGGAAAATTCCAACGACCATTTAAGCTGTAGGACCAAATTAGGCACAGTTGATTTTGAATTGAAGGTGAAGACAAGTATTGAGCTGCATCTCACGAACCATAAATTGTATTGTTGCCCGTTAATTACGCTTTTGATTAATAAATTTCTAACTTGAACCCCAAAATGGTGTAGACAAATTCACTTGCGTCTTTGAACCTCAAAATGGTGCAAACAATTCACTTGCGTCTTTAATTCAATTCAATTCAATTTTTTTTTTTTTACAATTCTCATATTTATAGATATATAATTAATGAAACTTAATTCTTTTAAATTTAAGAAATGATTTATTTATAAATAAATAAAATTATGTCAAAATAAAAAAAAAAATTATAAAAATTTAATTTATTTAATAAAATTTACTACTAAAAATCTAAAATGTTTTCATTTAAAATTAAACATAACTCTTTATATGTAAGGATAAAATGAGAAATTACATTTTTCTTTTCTTTTCAATTATTTCAAATAATAAAATTTATATGAATTTTTATGACTTTAAAAATTTATTCTAAACACATAAATTTTATTATTAAATTCTTGCACATAGCCTCACATAATTATATTTTTAGATCTAATTAATGTTTATATATATATTAATATATTTAACATATTTTTATTATTATTTTAATTTGTTCATATATAATAAATGTAACTCATATATTTTATTTATATTATCATTCAAAATCATTATCAAGTCATATTTAAATTTAAATTTATAATAATAATAATAATAATAATAATAATAATAATAATTTATTTTTAAAATTTTAAATTAAATAAAAAAATATGATTGTAATTGCTCGAAACACACGAGTAGACGACTAGTTTAAAACTTTAAATTTATTTTTAATTAAGTCAAGAAATTAGCTATAAATGATACAGATAACTTGTGCTAGCTCTCAAAATGATTAGTTGAATATTCAATGTATCCATATGAAATAATTTTCTCTTTTATTCAATCATAATTTTCTCTTTTATTTTTAATCTTATTCAATTTGAGAGTAAATTTTTATTTTTATTTATTTAATTTGAATTTAGTTATCTCTTAATCTACCCTAAGAAATTATATGTTCTATATATGATTATTGATTTAGCGGATAAAACCTTATACAAAGTTAGAACTATATATTGTTTTGTGTTTTTTAAGGAAGGGTTTAAGAAAATAACATGTCAAAAGATTAGAGAAAAAAATGAGTGAATCACGTGATAATTAATAAGGGGAAAGAAAAAAAACCGTATGATGGATAAATTATATTAAAAAAAAAAAATTAAAAGTTAATTTAGCGTAGAATCCGCATTAATTTTTTGGATAAAAAATTTATCAAGAAATTATTAGAGTGATTATAATCATAATATTAATTTAAAATTAATGATATTTGTATTACAAATTAAAAATAAGGAACCTTTGTATTATTAAATGTAAAGATTAATAATATTAATGTTAATAAATTAAAGAAATTAAACTCTAATATTATTAAATATAAAAATTAATCGAAATCTTAGATGACGGATGAAATTAATTCGAATAAATAATATACAAATGCTAGACAAAATTTGAGAAATATTAAGCCATTTAGAAATCAAGAAGATGGAGGTTTTCAATGATTTCGATTTCACCATTCCTCTACGTTTGAATTTATTTCTTAAGGTTAATTTTTTAAAAAGTAAACTCACATCAACAAATTGGTAAATGTTGATTAATTATTAGAGGATAAAAAACAAAAATTTTATTGTAATTATGTTGCTTAATTTCATCAATGATCTAAAAATGGAAAAAAAAATTAAATTAAATGTTGAGATGTTTAAAATAATAATGCCTTTTCTTTATATACATGCATGGATGATTGATTTAGTGAAGAAAAAAGTTATAATAATGGTTTAAAGACGAAAACCATGAAATTAGTAACTAAGAGAAGTTTTAAAATAATTAATATTAATTAAGGATCAACAAGTGAATCATATATTACATATATACATTATATAATCCTAAAACTAAGAGAAAGAATGCATAAAATTAGTCACTTCATCAAATTGAAGTAATTAAATTCCATTGATTTCAAATCAATTAATGAATGTTAAAAGATAGTCTAACTATTAATGATAAGATTAAGTAATAAATTTTTTTTTTAAGAAACTGATGAACATGTTTTTAATTTGTTTTAACTTAATTAATGTATTATTTTTTATTATATTGAATTAAAAATTGCAAAAAACATGCAAATGAGAATTCTAATTGCAAAAAAAAAAAAATTATAAACTCAATATTTTTCCAATATTAATTTTAAAAGGAAAAAAAAAAATCTCTTACCTCAAAAGTGCTGAAAAATCTACTAATAAATGCTTGATTTTATTTGAATATAGTGCAAATAGAATTTACTCATGACCTGTATATATATATCCTCGTATAATTCATATTTATGCATTTTTACAAAAACCCATAAAATCCTAATAAAATTAGTAAAATAATAATAATAATAATAACTGGTTAAAAGTTCATAAACATAGAAAAAAGAACAAAATAAAAACTATCTAATAAATAATTTATTTGCATCATATTTTGACTTAGCCTAGCTAGGCTTGTATAATTTAATGAGAGGCCCAATTAATTTAGTTATCAAAATCTGACAACTTCTTTTTACATGAGCACCAGTTATAAAAGTGAATTCCTCAATATTTTTAGAGAATTCCAGCTCCAGTAATAGAAACATGTGTGGTTATAATGGGATCGAGGTACACAACAGTCTCTCATGTGTTTTATTTTAATTTTATAAAAATTTTTATAAAATTTTTATAAAATTATATTTTGATAGTGTTTGATATAATGTTTCCATTAAATACATAATAATCCCTCATGTGTCTCATTTTAGCTACCTAAAAAATTTTATAAAATTTTTAAAAAATTATATTTTAATAGTGTTTGATGTAATGAATCTATTGATATATTTTTTATGCTAAACAAAAATTATTTGGACAATTAAAAATACATTACAAATTTATAAGACAGAATATAAAATACTAAATAAAATAAACATCTGAATTGAGAAATAAGAGCTAATAAAATAATATTAGAAGCAATTCGTTGATGGATTTAATAGAAATAAGCAGTTACTAACATTATTCTAAAAGAACCTATAAAAACAGGAAAGTCAGCAAAATTCAGCTCTCTAACACGCTCCGACAATCAATACAAATAGTTTCAAACTCATTTCATATATTTTCAAGCTCTTAGCTTTCATATATTATCATATTCACGAACTTGATTCGTAAAAACTCTTTATAATTAAAGTTCTCTCGAGCAATAAAAGTATTATTTACTACAATACAATTTCTATTTACTACTAATTTTAAATATTGTGACAATTAATTTAGTAAAAATTTCTAGAAGCAAAGTCCAAAGGTTATGTTATTCAGGTCTTTTATTCCTGCACAATCATTTAATAAAAAATTAAAAGCACATCAGCTCAAGGCAATTTATTCACATGTTTAAAGGACTAAAAAATTTTGTAAACATAATTAATAAATTTTTATATTAAAAATAAATTTTTATACACCCTATTGCCTTTTTTTTTATTATGTAATATTTAAAGAATCTACCCATACTTCATATAAATTTTTATAAATAATATATATACTTGAAATCTCATTATCATAATTTATATTTAAAATAATAATTAAAAATAAATAAATATGTCAAATTTATAAAATAAAGCAATAATTTAAGGGTCGAGAGTTTCTGTGTATTTTTGTACAGTAGTCTCTCATGTGTTATATTTTGAAGATTTAAAATTTTTTATAAAAACTTTTAAAAATTATAATTTGATAGTGTTTAATTTATTAAATATAATAATTATTATAAATATATAAATAAATGTGGATATCCATTCATTTATCCCACTACTCATAAAATAAATATGGATGTTTATTCATCTATCTCACTACTTATAAGTTTTTGTAATTAAGTTTAATTTTATTGCACCATTTATGTTGTAATTTATGGTTGATTTTTATATATTGTAACATATGATGAAGATGAACTCTATAAATAGGAGTTCATATTACTTTGTAATTATGAACAATTGAAAGAGAATTGTATTCCTCTTATTTTTTTTTTTATTACCAAACAACAATACCGGCTTTTTATATACATTAACCTAGCAAAAATAGGAAACCTAATAATATACAAAATTATCTCCTAAATAGGAAAGCTAATTATCTCCTAAATAGGAAAGCTAATTATCTCCTAAATAGGAAAACTAATAATATACAAAATTATATCCTAAATAGAAAAACTAATTATCTCCTAAATTATCTCTTAAATAGGAAAACTAATAATATACAAAATTATCTTCTAAATAGGATTTTCTCTACACTCCCCCTCAAGCCGGTGAGTAGTTATTCTCCATTCCCAGCTTAGATATGATTGTCTGAAAATCTGAGCTGTTTAATCCTTTAGTTAAGATATCTGCAAGTTGACCACGTGTAGGAACATAGGGTGTACATATTAATCCACTCTCTAGCTTCTCCTTAATGAATGTCTGTCCACTTCAATATGTTTTGTTCGGTCATGTTATACTGGGTTATGAGCAATATTGATTGCGGATTTGTTATCACAATAAAGTCTCATAGGACCTTCCCATTTAATCCTCAAGTCTTTAAGAATAATCTTCAACCAAAGTAACTCACAAACGCCTTAGGCCATAGCTCGAAATTTAGCCTCTGCACTTGATCGAGCCACGACGTTTTGCTTCTTACTCCTCCAAGTTACTAGATTCCCACCAAGAAAGGTACAATATCCTGAGGTTGAGCTCCTATCAACAATTGACCCAGCATAGTCTACATCAGTATATGCTTCTAGCATCAAACCTTCATTTCTTATAAATAAAATACCTTTTCCTGGTGTTCCTTTAAGGTATTGTAGCACTTTGTGAGCAGCTTGCAAGTGAACCTTCCTTGAATTATGCATAAACTGAATAATTACGCTTACTGCATAGGCTATATTTGGCTTTGTGTGAGACAGATAAATGAGTTTTCCCACAAGCCTTTAATACATCTCTCTATTGACTGTGGCATCCTCCTCTGCTATACCAAGTTTAAGGTTAGGATCTATAGGAGTGCTTGCTGGTTTACATGCAATTTTTCCTATTTCTTCAAGAAGATCGGTAATATACTTCTGTTGAGAGATAAAGATCCCTTGTCCAGAGTGTGTAACCTTAATCCCAAGGAAATACTTCAGCCTCCCTAATGACTTAATCTCAAACTCTTTAGCCAAACACTTGCTCAACACCTGTTTTTCTGTATCATTATTCCCTGTTATTATTACGTCATCAACATACACTAAAAGAGCTGTAACTCCCCTTGAAGGATAGTGTTTGATAAATAGTGTATGATCTCCCTGACTTTGCTTATAACCACTTACCAACATGACTATAGTAAACCTTCCAAACCATGCTCTTGGTGATTGTTTGAGGCCGTACAAAGATTTCTTCAATCTACACACATTATTAGTAGCCAAGTTCTTCCCATATCCAGGTGAAACCTTCATATATATCTCTTCTTCCAACTCCCCATGCAAGAAAGCATTCTTAACATCGAACTGTTGTAAATCCCAACCATAATTAGTTGCTAGTGACAATAATACTCTTACTGAGTTCATTTTTGCAACAGGAGCAAAGGTCTCCAAGTAATCAATCCCATATGTTTGAGTGTAACCTTTGGCTACCAACCGTGCCTTGTACCT
>CANXYC010007647.1:0-14201 GCA_948193065.1 Aleurites moluccanus | reverse complement strand
GATGAACAATATAATCAAGTAAAGCAATTAAAAGAAAGTGATAAAAGTGAATTATTACATCTCAAAACCTCAAAAATAGGGGATATCAACTCTAGCCCTTATAGGTTCTAGGTTGGTCACACATTCCCCAAATAATATATTTAACAAATAAATTGTAGCAAATAATTAAAGGAAAAGACATGGTTTTTGTCTTTTTTGGATTTGAAGCTTTTATACAGCTTTCCTGCGTATCCCATCGAATGGGAATCAAAACCCACCCAGTTCTTCCTTCCCGCGAAGGAGGGTTGATTTATGCCCAATTTATCATGTTTTGATTCTTTATTTTAATGCTTTACCAAAATAAAAAGGATGAGTTAGAAAATGTACCTTTTCCCTAGCTTCTAGAGATGCTGGTGGGCGGAGTGCTCTTCCGGAGCGGAGTTCCACCTTGGATTGGATGGCGCCTCGAGGCGATGAGTCGGGATGCCTTCTTAGCTCTTAAGAAAGCAAATCAGCGGAGGGACCTTGCTTCGAGTAAAGATTCAACTGAGAGGCTCAATACGCCCCTAATAGCAACTCCTTTAAATCGAAAGAGAGCTAAAGAAGAAGAAAATATTCACTTAGAGAGGAAAAAAGACGAAATCTAGTGATAAAAATGATTTCTTGTCTTTTTTCCTTGCTTTTTGCGAGTCTTGGCTTGTTTCGGGCTGTTTTTCCTTCGTCGTCGTTGTCTGGAAGGTGGGGGAGGCCCTCTACTTATAATAGGAGCTCCAGGGGTCGATTCCTGTCCATTTTCGATGTGGGAATCGCAAAAAATCGGATGAAGCTCGTCATTGCCGCCGGAAAGAGGAGTCACTGCCGCCAAAAAGGAGGGGCAGCACCACCACAAGCCTAGGGCAGCACAGGCCCTGAGGGAGGGCGGTGCCGCACCAGGGCATTCCTGGGCCTAGCGGCTGCCGCCCAGAGGGGGTGGCAGCGCACTGCCAAGCCTGGAGGGCGGCAATAGTGGCCCGACTTCGTTCCGAGGCCGTTTCAGGTCCGTCTGGGTGCGGTTTCAATTCCGGGGAATGTCGTTCGGGTCGATGCGAGTCTGAGGGGTGTAAAAATGAGTGTTCACACTACCTAACATGGATAGTGTGCATCCGATATTCCATATATCGATGCTTCGAAAATACGTCACCAATCCTTCTCATGTGATATAAAATTTTAGCAGTGAACCTTCAGTAAGACTTGATGTATGAAGAGATTCCAGTCGATATTGTGGACCGAATAATCAAAAGACTATGAAAAAAAGATATAGTAATAGTTAAGGTCCTATGGAGGAATCAAGCAATGGAAAAGTGCACTTGAGAAAGCGAATAGAGCATGCAGAATAAGTACCCTTATCTATTCTAAGAGCAAGGTAAGTCTTAAAATTCGAGGACAAATTTTCTTAAGGTGGGGAGAATGTAATACCCAGTACTTGGAATGTTAGAGTAGATATGTGTTTGTTTATGTTTGTTTGATGAATGTTAACATAAGTATGTATAAGTTGATAGAGTTTGGGCAAGTTAGAATGGAGAAAATATGAGAATTCTTCACCATCAGTTATTAAGGGGAGTGAAGATATCTTTCACCACATTGAAGATGGTTCACCGCCCTAAAGATACCTTTCACCACCTTTAAGTTAGTTTTCACGGGAGTGAAAGATCTTTTACCATCGTGAGAATACTTTCTGTATAAATTTTCACTTTTCTTAAGGAATTAACTTTCATGGGCGTAAATGCTCTATTTGGGGCGTGAAGCCTCGAATCTATATAAGCGTGAACCCGTTTCTTTCATTTTCAACTCACCCATTTCGTTCTTCTTCCTCTCTTTCTTCATAAATACACTTCACCTACTCAAAAATTCATTAAACTCTCTTCTCAAATACTTATTTCATTTCTATTAACATAAGAATCAAGAATCAAACCTTTAAGAACATCAAGATTTCAGATTTCTCAAGGATTCTCCATTTTTAGGAATTCAAGGTATTTGTTCCAAACTTCAATCTAAGTTTAAGATAAGTTAATACATAGTTAGAATATATGATTATGAGTTATGAATAGATGTTTAAGAGCATCAATTAATATTTATTATAGATTATAAGCAAGATATATATAGATTTAGGGTTTTGGGTGAATAGTAGCTATTCATCCCAATCTTCTACAATTCTTTAATAAGTGATTAAATTGATGTTAGAAAATATATTAGGACTCTAAAAGATGATTAAAATCATAAGAATTTACTATGTATAAATATTATTGGGCATAAACCCTAATTATGAGTATTTGGAGATTGACATAGGAGAGGAGAACTCAAGGAATATAGAAGATTATTAAATGTACAAGTAATTGAGGGAAATACAAGGATAAATTGCTTTGAGGTAAGTATGAACTATGTTAATTTATGTTGCTATCCATTAGTTGTGTTTCCTACTCTTTTCATACTTCATGTAATTTTTCTTAAATTCATTGTTGAGGAATCTAAACCTATAAATTCGTAATTATAAACTATAAATTGTTGAGACCCTCCTAAATAAACCAATTACATAAATGACTTGGTTGTTGTTTTTCTTGGACCAAGATCATTATATACCTATTTGTGTGATTGAATAACTATATATAAATATGTGATGATGATCTTATGACTACTATATTTCTTGATAATATGTCTAAGCTATATAATCCATGACCCACATGTAAATACATTGCTCTTCCCAATGAGAGTTAGTTCATTGGTCCAATGTGCATATCGAAAACCTAGCTGATAGGGTTTTAGTAAGTGTCCCTCCTAGTTGGGGACCAAAAACACTAGACATGTGCCCTGTGTAAGCACATGGAGATATTGAGATGACAAGGTGCACTGTACGCTATGCTATGATCTATTCTGAATTCTATTTCATGATATGATTTATAGTGCCATTCTTTGTGGGCACTCATATGTAAAAGAAATCATAATTTTTCATGTTATGATTCTTTGTGCCATGATTATGATAATCTCTTTCCTTATGATATTCGAAAAGTATATTGAATATATGTTCAAGTTCATACTTATCCTCTATATATTTATGATACTTGTAAGTATTAGTGTAGTTTATATCTTACTGAGTTAAAGGCTCACTCATCTTTTGTGGATTTCAGGTGATAGTATAGCTCGAGAGGGAGTTAACATAGAAGACAAAACTTCTTGATTTATTCCTCCAAGAAGACTTTATGTAATTCTTTTTGTGTATATTATTTTGTATTATGGTATTTATATGTATGAAGAGTATACTCTAGAGCTCCATAGTTAGATGTTAAATAAGATATTATTTTGATGTTTGAATTGATATATTGTGGGTTGCTCTTGTTCCTTATTGATGTGGGATGTATCTTTTGATCGGTAAGGAACAAGAGAAAATCATACGATGATGTATGGAAATGCATGAATAATGATTATATGATTCATAAAATTGAGTATTCATGAAGATATCTGTGTATTATGTAGATATTTGTTATGTATCAGATTCAGGGTATGAGTGTTTTATGGGTTTATGGTGGTCTTAAACCTACCCTTGCCCTAGGACCATTGCACCACTGGAGTTGGAGTGTGACAAATATGGTGATTATAAATAATGAGCTATGACTAGTATATGATAACTTGGGGGTTGCTCATCCCCATTGCTGCCTGGTTTAGTTTAGAGACTGTTGAGACTCTATGTTTAGATATAAGAAACAATACTTGAAATTAGAGAGTCAGGTATGAAGATCGGCTCCCCAAATTGATGCTTAGGGTGTGTGGACTAATTTCCATCCTTAGATTATTTGGTGACTTGTGTGATTCAATTGGTTACATGACTATGTGATAATAAGATTATGGGAATGGTGAGATGTCAAGAAATCACACATTTCGTGATGATTTTCTTTATTATTCATAGAATTTTGTCACCAAAAATTAATGTATTGTGACAAAACTTACAAATAGTCACTAATTTATTTATTTTGTGACTTCTAATAATTTCGTCATTAATTATCAATATTTTGTCTCCAAAACTTATATTTAGTGATGGTAGATATAATATCGTCATCCTTTTACTGTGAGGCAACATTTCTCTTTGAAATTTTGCAGGAAATATTTTTATTGACGAAATAATATTAATTTATGAAAGTTCCTTTGGCAATCAAGAGGGGCTGAATTGGTTGAAATGACAAATTAAGGGCAAAAAAAAAAAATTAATCAGATGAAAGAAGGAAGAGAAAAATCAAACACAAGAATTTTATAGTGGTTTGGCCAACACTTGCCTACGTCCACTCCTCAAGATCACATTTGATTATTTTACTTGATACTTTTATGGGTGCAGGATCAAACCCAAGTATTTAAACTCACACTCAAACCTTACAAAGTGCTTTCAAAGGCTCACACTTCAAACCCTTCTAAGTGTTTTATCAAAGGCTCACATTCAAATCTATATAAGTGTTTTACTAAGGTTCATACTCAAACTCTTAAGAATCACAAGAGATGAAAATAAGAAAAATCCCCTTTAACTTTTTCTCAACTCTTAAACAATCAATGAGTCTTAACCAACTCAAAAATTTATAACTAATAACTCACAAAAATAGTTTTATAATAAATAAGCTTTTCAAGCCATAAATATGAATGATTTGGTGCAATAGCTCAATAATAATTTCTTAATTGTTATTTTATTGTTTTTAAACTTTCCACCAACTCATATTTATAGTTTTGGATGAAATATAGTTGTTTGGCTTCATTTAATGCCAAAAAGTGCAGTTGATAGCTTTTCTAATGGCTAATTTTTATTGTTGATTTTCTAGAGTAGCGGGGCTACTTAAAGTGTAGTGGGCGCTACTTAACTCATTTCCCAAACTTGAGCTACTGGACCTTTCAGATTTTTCACTAGCGGCAGAGACTAATTGGTTGTGGGTACGATTTCATTTTTTCATATCTTGAGATATACAACTCCAAATCATTCTCCATTTTTTTTGTTGGAAACTTTCAAGATGTCTACCAAAAATTTAAAGTTTATGAAAACTCCAAAATCATCCATTTTCATACTATAAAAAATCTAAATATTTTATTACTCAAATCTATAAGACAGTTTGAGTATGTTTCACTAATTCTTCAATTTCACTTTTCTTAGAAATCAGAATCACTTGATTCTTTTTCCATACGAAAGTAGACATCCAGAGATTTAATTAAGTGAAATATCATATACAAATTCTCCTTTTATGACAGTCATATTTTAAAAGTGCTTTAACTGTTTTTTCCTAATTTGTCAGTTTGAACATAATTTATTTAAAAATTCATATATCCCTTTTCTAATATCCAATGTTTAATCTAATTTATGTTTCCAAAATTAGATATCTATATCTTTTCATATATACTAAGTTTGTAGATTAATTCCATCTGTGAAAGTTTTGAAAATAGTTTGAACTTGACGATTTAGCAGAGCACCATTGCAAATTTTTCATCCCAGCAACCCTTTGGAAAATTTTTAATATCTTTCGCTGTAGATCTTCGTTTGACTTGATTCTTGTTAAATTAGGAAGATAAATTCGTCCTCTTTCCATCCATATATGGTTCATCATCTGAATCAATCTACACAATGTGCAATATTTGATTAAACTTATTGATTTGTTGGATGTGTTAAACCTATACTTTAGCAATAGTCATGATTTCTCACGCCTTAAACAACTTAAGTAAATTGTTAGTATAATTAACACAATCAATATGTTTGGTTATTATTAAAATCAATATCAAATCCAAGGGGTCCAACAATTTATGACAAAAATAATGTAATAAAAGTGAAATTAGGGTGACAAAATAATTTTTCATAATAATATTCACTGAATATTTAATTATGAAATAAAATTAATTTATGATGAAAAGTGGTGTAGTTAAATATGATTCTATTATGATGAAACTTGCAAATCATCACTAATTTATTTATTTTGTGACTTCTAATAATTTCATCATTGATCATCAATACTTTTGTCATCAAAAATTATATTTAGTGACGGTAGATATAATATCATCATCATTTGGAGGCAACATTTCTCTCTGAAATTTTAGAAGGAATATTTTTAATGATGAAATAATATTAATTTTTAACAAAAAATAATGTATTAAAAAGTGAAATTAGGGTGATAAAATAATTTTTGATAATAATATTCATTTAGTATTTAATTATGAAATAAAATTAATTTATGATGAAAAGTGTAATTAAATGTCATTCTATTGTGATGAAACTTGCAAATTTTCACTAATTTATTTATTTTGTGATTTGTAATAATTTCATCATAATCACAATATTTTTGTCACCAAAAATTATATGTATTTACTATAAATATAATGTCCTTATCATTTTATTTGGAGATAATATTTTTCTCCGAAATTTTAGAAATAATATTTTTATTGACGAAATAATATTAATTGAAGTCAGTCAATATTGTGATTGCTAAAATAAAGATCATTATAGATCATGATGTTAGAAGACCAACTAATGAGACGAATTTACAGTAACTTGCAAGCCAGATTGGGGTAGTAACTTAAGATGTGTTTCCTATGTCCGTGAAGTAGAAGGAAATAGATGTAAAAAAAAAAAAAAAATGGGATCGAAGTTTTGAGCATTTGAACATATTTATAAAATGTTAGATTTTAAATGATTAAAATCATTATGAATAGTGACAAAAATTTTATTATTAAATATATTTATTATATGATAGTAGAAATTACGTCATCAAATCAATAAACTTTAGTTATAAATTTAAATTTTAGATGACAATTATTTGTTTTTAATTATGTCAATTATGTGAATTACTGAAAATGAGATTATAATGATAAAGACATTTTCGTTACTAAACAATGTGGCTAAGGTCACAATTGAAGATTTTGTCGTCAAAATTTTATTTTTTTTTATAATGATGTTATAAATTAGGTGACAAAAATTTCATATAACTAATAACGTGATTTGTGTCATTAAAAGCAAAATATTAGAATGAGGTTTGTATTTTTTGTCACTAAACAATCAAAATAAAGTGATAAAAGCAAATTTTGTCATCCAAAATTCACTTTTTAATAACCCCGGAATTATTTGGCTGATAAAAAATGTATCATAAAAAATAAAGGGTTAATTATAAAAAAAAATCACAAAATATTTGCGAAATTATAATTTTATGAAAAATTAAAAATTTTAATAATTTTATATATATTCTTTTAATTTTTAATAAATTTAATACAAAATTGAAATTTATTCAAAACTTTAGTACCGGAGCTGACATGATATGCTGATGTGATATTTTTTATTATTATTTTTATTACTTCAGGATCTAATTAGGAAATCAAATCGAATCAAATCAACTTAAATTGATCGGTTTGATTCAATTTTTCAAACTTTAGTTCGGTTCGATTATTTTTTTTTTTGAAATTTCGATTTTTTGATTTGGGTTGATTTAAAAAAAATGAATAAACCAAACCAATATATATATAACTGAACCAAAATACATCTGTTCAACCTGAATAACTTGCTTTCTATTTCAGTTTAGTTCGGTTTAATTATTTCGATCTTCAAAAGAAAACTAAAATATCCAAACCGACCCTAACTAATTTTAACAAATCAATATTTTTAGTATTTAAGAACTGAAAATAAAAAAAATAAAAAAAAATAAAGGGGTATGTAATCGGTCGGTTCAGTTTGAATTGAACTAAAAAGAAACTCTCAAAACCGAATAGAAATTTCAAAAAAATTAATCGAACCGAATAAAATTATTCGTTTTCTTTTTGAAAAAATTAATCTGAATAAAAATCAAAATTTCAAAAAAATTAATCGAACCGAATTGAAGTTTGAAAAATTGAATAGAATAGATCGATTCAAGTTGTTTCGATTCAATTTGATTTAATTGATTCGATTTAATTTCCTAGTCAGATACAGACATGGAAAAAATAATAATAATAAACTATGCCAGCATGCCATGTCAGTTCCGATATATGAGTTCTTACTGGATTCCGTTCTTGTGTTAAATTTGCCAAAAATAAAAAATATATATATATATAATTACCAAAATTTTTAGTTTATGATAAAATTATAATTTTGCAAATAATTTATAATTTTTTTTTTATAATTAACCCAAAACAAAATAATGCAATAATATTTATATTTTTGTCACTAAACAATTAGAATAAGGTGATAGTAAAAATTTTGTCATTTAACATTCAATATCTAGCGACAATACCCTCAATTACGTGACAAAATTTCACATAAATGCTTATAAAATTTTTATCATCAAAAGTGATATAATATAATGATCATTGTAATTTTTGTCATCAAAGTATAATATTTAGTGACTATGTCATATGTTATATGATAAAATTTTGATGTAAATGATGACAATATTGGTGTCACCAAAAATTATAGTTTATATGATAATGGATGTTTTCGTTGTTAAAAGTGAAATATTTAATAACGAATTTAAAATTTGTCGTCACATACATTAAGTTACGGGGTTACAATGACATTCACTGTGATAAAATATTACTATTAATAGAAGTCTTAGTTGACGAAAATAGGATTTTTAGTGACGAATTTATATGTCATATTTTATCACATTTCTTATAATGATTTGGACATATTGCATTTATATAATTAAGATGTATGTAAGTAGTAGATAATAATATTTTATATAATTCACTGAATCGAACGCTCTCTCCTATTTACCCTATTTTTCTAACTTGTAGGTGAGCATCTGAAATTGGATCGTTGTCGAGTCAATCCTGCCATTTATTCCTCTGATAGTAAATGTTTTATATTTAATATTCTCTTTGTCTCACAATAAATATCCTAATTACAAAATAAATAATTCTTAAGACTTTTTTTTTGGTTTATTTTAACCTTTCTAATTCATTTATTACTTTAATTTATTTATTACTTTAATTTCTCTCCACTTTTCTAATTTTCTCACATTCTATATCTCTTAATTATTATCTCTATTTATATTAAAAGTATATGGTAATACTCTTAGAGGGGGGTAAATAGGAGTTTAAAATTTCTAATGCAAGAATATAACCTATATGAAATATATATAGCAATTTCAAATAGAAAGAGATAGAGTTTAAGAGAAGCTTAGCAAATGATAATGGTTCGAAACATAATCACCTCTCCTATGTCCACTTCTTTTAATATCAACCTGATATTGAAGTTCCACTAAAACTGGATGCACCACCCAAACCAATTATAATATATTTACAAGGGATTTTGCCCTTTTACAATCAGTCAACACTCACAATACACTCAATACAAGAGAATGTAGAGATTTTAGTATCTCACAACTTAATACAAGCTATTTGAAAGATTATATATGAAGCATGGTGTATCTCCAGCCTAAGACAAGTGATTTTCTTCTCAATCCAAGCTGCAATTTCAGTCTAAAGTAAGCCCCAAACCGAAATTGGAAAAATTCCCAATTTGCAAGTTAGGGTTTCAATTTTTGGTCTTCAAATTTGAAAGGCAAATGAAATCCAATTGCTACCAAACTTAATGGGCCTTCTAATGGGAGTATAAGGGTGGGATTGGAGTAGGTATTGGGCTCATTGGGGTTGAATGGTGAAATGTCAATTTTTGGGCAGTAGCATAGGATGCACCAAAGCTTACTCTAGGCTTGGTTTTGGTTTCCTATGCAAATGAGCACCAAATGAGTTGAAATTTTAAAGGGGATCTTTTAAGGGTATTTTAAGATGATTGATAGTGGAAAATTTTGTCTGGTGAAGCTGGGATTTTGGGCAGAAAATGGGGGTGGGTTTTAATGGAGTTGTAGTTTTGTTTAAGGTGAAAGAGAAGAAGGAGTTGAGGAATTCGTGCAAGGCCTTGGAAGTGAAGGCAATTGACTTCAAATATTTTATATAAGACTGAAATTTAAAGAACAAATAAAGGAAATAACAGATATTGAAAATGATACTTGGAAATTAAAGAACAAAAGAAGTAAAATGCTTGAATTGAAAAGGAAATTGAAAATGATTCTTCAGAAGTAAAATGCTTGAATTGAAAAGAAAATTGAAAATGATTCTTCATTCATTCATATTCTACCTCTTTCCCTTACAATCATAGCCTATATAGAGGCTATTACAAGCTTAGGTAAAATAAAACAAAAGGCTCTAACAACCACAAAAAATGCCATCCGATTTTGGCAAAAACAAGACATATTTTTATTTTATCTTGCTAAATCGGGTAAATTCAGCAAAAGTAGGTCCAAATGTGACTTTCCCCTCTTTTTGCTTCAAAAATTCTAGATATTAAACCCTCCCTTAAGCTTTCACGTGATGGAGAGAGAGGATGGGGCCAAAATTATTTAATTAAGCTAAGTTACCAAAATGTGCTCATCTTTCCTCTTTCTTCCAAGTGGGTCGAAAATCAAGTTGTGTGGAAGGGATGTTGGGCTTCTTCTTCTTGCATAATTAGGCTAAGCCCAAAACCAAGTGAAAGTAGCTGAAAATCCCTTGTGACTTGGGCTGCCATAATGGTGGGCTTAATAGGCTTATTCAATGGGCATGTAAGTGTTAAATTACTTGGGCTTGGACTAGACTCTCCATTATTCCCCCTTGTTGAAAGGAATTTGCCTTCAAATCTTCAAGATTATTGTCTTCCCAATATAGTGAAAGATCTCCCACGTTGAAAGTGGCCGAAATCCCTCCATAAGTGCTTGGCAAGTCTATCTTGTAAGCATTGTCATTCACCCTCTCAATCACTTCAAATGGGTTATAGGCCTTTGTGTGGGCTGTTATCTTGGACCCTCCATAGTGGGCTGAAGTGGCAAGCACAATACTTGAGCAAATGGGAAGGTGAGGGATATGAAATACTTCATTCCCCCTTGTTGAGAAGAATTTGCCCTCAAATCTATATGTTTCTAAGCTACACACAAGAGATTGGTATAAAAACACTCAATTTAATTCCAAGTATCCCAACTCAAGAACATCCTCAATCCATCCGCTTAAAGAAGTTCAAGATGCCATCTCCATGCATTCCAAATATCCATCATAATGAACATAAAAATCATGATAAGTACAAGAGACATTACATACATACTTCGGTCACACTCATCATACTCAAAAGCTTCCTTTTCTTTCTCCAACCTTTTTGCATTACCTTACATTTCAAGTGGCTTTCAAAGAAAAACAACTCAAAATCCATGGTAGACATATAAACTGACATGTGGATCATTCTATACAAGTTTGGTCTAGCATGCTCAAAAATCCATGAAATTTCATTCCAATCACAACCATTCAACAATAATTTCAAAGCAAAATTTTCATCACCATTTAAATCAAATGCTAACAAGGAATTCAGATTTGAAACGAGGAAGTCCATACCTTGGCCAAATTCTATCATTGAGTTTTCTTGAAGGTGAGAATGAAGAATCAACTCCAAACTTCTTTTTGGCTTGGTTAATGCAACATCCATGAAGCATTCTTCATCCAAAACTACCGAAATTAATCTCCCATTGATAGTGGAATAGGTCTGTGATTCCTCTTCATGTTTATTACCATTTGGAGTAGCTTTGGAAAGAATAAATGGGTGATTAAGGGGCTGCTTGAATTCAATGACTTGTTCCACCAATTCTTTTACTTTTTCTACCTCAAATTGGGGTGCAATAAGTTTCCTTTGGAGCAAAAATGTAGAGGTAACTTCTTTCTCTTCAATATCATTCATCTCATGCATTGAACATTCAATATGCAAGTGTTCATACCTTTGACAAGTTGAGTCATTCAGTTTTGAATCTTTCACATCACTAACTTCATACAAAGAGGTTTGTTCAAGCTCAAAACCTTGAGGATTTGGTTTCCTCAACCTAGGTGGAGGAGGTGGGTAATTTTGTTGGGGTAGAGGTCTTGGTGGGTTAGGAGGTGGTGGAACTTGATGTCTATGGATTGGTAGAGTACGTGTGAGGTTTATAGTGGGCGGAGGTGGTGGTGGTGGGTAGTATGCAGGTGCTATGTTGGCTCTAGCTAAGTTGGATGAATATGGTGGTGTAGTTTTGTTGGTGGCTATGGTTTGTGATGTGTATGGATATGGAGTGGTGTGTAATGGGGCTGAGGTGTAAATGGGGGACTATATGGTATATTAAGGCTAGTGGTGTGTAAGAGTGAGGTTTAAGGTAGTTATGGGAGGTGTGTATGTGTGGTGGAAAGGCTGGTGGCTAGGGTTTGAAGAGGAGTGCATAGAGTGCATCATTTTCATGTTCTCCAAATTTAGCTTGAGCATGTTCACAACCTCTCCCATTTGTTCCCTTAACTCACCAATATCCTTCCTAATACTAACATTAGCCACTTCCCATGGGGTTAGGGGTTCAGTTGGGGAAGAAGACCCATCACGCTCATTAAACATTTTTCCACACAATATTAAAGAAACAACCTATAAACGAATCAAACAACCCAAGGACAGCCTTAAACCGAAACTTTAAGAACACAAGTTCAAGAAGGAGAAAAAAAATTTACTTTTCAAGAGACCACTTCATCAACCAAGAGCTCTGATACCAAATGATGGAGTCCAGCCCTCAATTAATGTTCTCCTATTCTTGAATTAGCTTGTGAATCAGCCAATTTAATCCTCCAAAAATGGAATTGATAAAAACCCCCAAAATTGCACCTAGAGTTTACAATTTTTTACTTCAAATTGAGTGGCCAAATGAATTTTTCTTGGGTTCAAACTTAACAGGGCATCTAATTAGGATATAATGAGATGATTGGAGGGGGTATTGGATCCAAAATAATGGATTTGCAAAAATGGACTTTTTTTGGTAGATTGGGTGAGCTCAACCAATCTTACTCTAGGTCTGGTTTTTTATTTTCACTTATTTTTGGGCTTAGCCTAATTGTGCAAGAAGAAGAAGCCCAACACCCCCTTCCACACAACTTGATTTTCGACCCACTTGGAAGAAAGAGGAGAGATGAGTACATTTTGGTAACTTAGGTTAATTAAATAATTTTGGCTCCATCCTCTCTCTCCATCACGTGAAAGCTTAAGGGAGGGTTCAATATTCAGAATTGTTGAAGCAAAAGAAGGGGAAAGTCACATTTGGACCTACTTTTGCTCAATTTACCCGATTTGGCAAGACAAGGTAAAAGCACGTCTTGTTTTTGCCAAAATCGGATGGCATCTTTTGTGGTTGTTAGAGCCTTTTGTTTTATTCTACTGAAGCTTGTAATAGCCTCTATATAGGCTGTGATTGTAAGGGAAAGAGGCAGAATATGAATGAATGAAGAATCATTTTCAGTTTCCTTTTCAATTCAAGCATTTTACTTCTTTTATTCTTTAATTTCCAAGCATCATTTTCAATATCTGTAATTTCCTTTATTTGTTCTTTAAGTCATTTAAACTTGATTTCAGCCATCTTTCAGTTTTCAAATCATTTAAATTTAAGCATGAATTTCAATTCTGGTTTTCTCTATCAAGCATTGAGAATTTCATCATCTTTCCTTCTATCATATTCTTGTTCAGCTTTTTAACTTGAAGTTTGGTGAAGAACACTTTTTATTTTATTGCAGTTTTTCATTCCTAAAGCCCCTCACAAATTCGAAACTCTTTTGTACCTGATTTCATCTCTCTCTCCATTCCTTAACTTTCATATAAAAAAAACCTCCAAATCAAACCAAACTTCTTAGGACATCTTAAAATACATTACCCTACCTAAAGAATCTATTTCCATAATTTTAAGACTTCATTTTTATAAAGTCAATTTTTGGGCAGTAGCTATGGTACTTTGGAGCTTATTAAGCACTGATTTTGAGCTCTTTGCTTGGGTGAACTATTGAACTTGGATGGCTCTCAATTTTTTTTTTATGTAAGATAGCTCACTTGATGAACTTTGATATACATCAAAGCACAAATAGCTTTTATAAGAAAGAACACTTAAAATATGAGATTGAGCACTATCACGACCCGCTCTCGTGAGCCACGACGGTCCTAGGGCACGGGAGATGCCAATGGCGACCGGCACCCGTAGAACCCAATATCAGTCCTATCAATACAATATGCATGTATACAATCTCTATTCATTCATTATCAATCACAACCTATCATACATTCTCAATCAACTGTATTAACAATACCCATAGGATCATAACAATTATGACATATATTTTCCATATCATAGTATCATCATTTGGATACATGTTCATTTCCTAGCTAACCCGTACATACCCATGGAGCAGCTAGA
>CANXYC010007596.1:0-16718 GCA_948193065.1 Aleurites moluccanus | reverse complement strand
AATCAAAGTCAACAAAGATGGCTTATACATACATTTGATACACCAAATCCATAACTAAAGCTAGTAATCCTATACTTTGAGCTTATGATATGAATTATGAAACCTATTCATCCAACCATTCATTTCTTTATCATTTCATCTAATGGTTAGATTTAAGCAAGCCTAAAATGATTCCATAAGGTTGCATACACCATATAATTCCATATCTCAAAGGAAAAGACCAAATTGTCTTTAGTTCAACCGAAGCACCTCAATTGAGTAGCTTGTCGGGAACTATTTTCAACCGGGTTTATTTCTCCAACAAAACTTCAAATACATTAAATATCATCATTTTCATGTCCTAATATTCTTTTCTACCTTCAAATATCATGTTTATTTCCATAAAACTTGAAGGGGTGTGAAATGACCATTTTACCTCCAGTTCACCAAAAATTGAGTTTTTTCCGATTTCTTTCTAACAGCCTTTAAAGCACTTTTACATGTGTAAAACTCTCTAAAACATGCATATTCATACAATTTAAAAATGAACATGCATAATATATAGCTTTCAAACATAGCAAACATCTCTCAAGTTTGCCTCTTTAATAAAGCTTAAGTTTTAAGCCTTTAATCTGGGGTGTTACAGACAGGCTCCCAGTGGTAGTCAGGCTCTAGCTGGTAGGGGGTCAGGGCAGAGTATTTAGAGTCAACACCCATAAGGCCTAGAGATCAGACAATGTGGTCACAGGTACTATTCTGATTCAGAATGAGATTGCAAATGCTTTATTTGATTCGGGTGCTACTCACTCCTTTGTGTCACCACATTTTGCACCTAAATTGAATAAGGAAAGGAGATTATTAGATGTACCTTTAATGATTGCTACTCCTATGGTGATCGTGTTCATGTGGATTATTACTATCCTAATTGTGTGATTAAGATTGATGATAACATCTTGCATACTGATTTGATTGAGTTGCCTGTGTTAGAGTTAGATGTTATTTTAGGTATGGATTAGCTTACGAGGCACTGAGCAGTTATAGATTGTTATCGGAAGAGGGTTAGGTTTCAGCCTGAGGGGCAGCCAGAGTTTGAGTTTCAGGGTGATATTCTGGAGTTCTGGGTTAATCTAGTTTCTGCTATGCAGGCTAGGAGGATGATTGGAAAGGTTGTTTAGCTTATTTAATATATATGATAGATGTACAAAGGTCTTTTGTATAGCTTGATCAGATATCGGTAGTTCAGGAGTTTCCTGATATGTTTCCTGAGGAGTTGCTAGGATTGCCCCCTGATAGGGAGATTGAGTTTGAGATTGAGATGCATGTAGGCACTGACCCTATATCTATTCCTACATACAGAATGGCTCCAGCTAAACTGAAGAAATTAAAGGTGCAGTTACAGGAGCTATTGGATAAAGAGTTCATCAGACCGAGTAGTTCTCCTTGGGGTACACTAGTGCTCTTTGTAAAGAAGAAAGATGGCTCCTTGAGGATGTGTATTGACTACAGGTAGCTAAATAAGGTGACAGTGAAGAACAAGTATCTGTTGCCTCGGATAGATGACTTGTTTGATTAGCTGCAAGGTGCCAGCCATTTTTCGAAAATTGATATGAGGTCTGGATATCACTAGTTGAAGATTAAGAAGGGTGATATACCTAAGACTACTTTTATGATCCGATATGGGCATTATGAGTTCTTGGTGTTGCCATTCGGGTTGACCAATGCACTAGCTACTTTCATGAATCTGATGAACAGGGTGTTCAGGTCATTTTTGGATAAGTTTGTCATTGTATTCATTGACGATATACTTATCTATTCTAGGAGTGAGGAGGAGCATGTGGAGCATCTGAGGATTGTGTTGCAGACACTTCGGGAGCATCGGTTGTATGCTAAGTTATCTAAATGTTAGTTCTAGCTAACTAAAGTGTGTTTCCTTGGGCATGTGATATGCAAGGATGGGATTAAGATGGATCCTCAGAATATTGAAGTGGTTGCTAATTGGCCTCAGCCTACCAGTGTTTCAGAGGTTCACAGTTTTCTGGGTATGGTTGGATATTACAGGAGGTTTGTGAAGGATTTCTCCCAGATTGCAGCTCCATTAACTAGATTGATGAGCAAATGGACCATTATGTATGGACTGATGAGTGTGATCGCAACTTTCAGACTTTGAAGTATTGCCTCACCAGTGCTCCAGTGTTGGCTTTACAATGTATTATGATACTTCTCGGATTGGTATGGGGTGTGTGTTGATGCAGATTGGTAGGGTAATTGCTTATGCTTCTCGTCAATTAAAGAAGCATGAAGCAAATTATCCGACACATGATTTGGAGATGGTAGCTGTTACATTTGCATTGAAGATTTGGAGACACTACTTATATGGATCAAAATGTGAGATATATACTGATCATAAGAGTCTACAGTATATATTTCAGCAGAAGGATCTGAATATATATACTGATCATAAGAGTCTACAGTATATATTTCAGCAGAAGGATCTGAATATTCAACAGCGCAGATGGGTGGAGCTACTTAAGAATTATGACTGTGAGATCCTTTACTACCCGAGTAAGGCCAATGTAGTGGCTGATGCATTGAGCAGAAAATCCATGGGCAGTCTAGCTCATATTGTGATTGGTAGGAGACCTTTGATTCGAGAGACGAGAGACTTGGCAGATTTGGGAGTGGAGTTGGAGTTGGGATCCCAGGATCGAAACCAGTCTATGTGAGCCCAATTTCGGGTGAAGTCACTGTTACTTTATGATATTAAAGTGGCTCAAAAGAGGGATCCTTATCTACTGAAGCTCAAGGGAGAGGTACAGAATGGAAAGATGACAGAGTTTAGAGTAGAGGATGGGGTACTAAAGTGTGGGAAGCACATATGTGTACCGGATTTTGATGGGCTACGAGATCGGATTATAAGAGAGGCTTACTATTCAGCATATAGTGTACATCCAGGGATTACCAAGATGTACCATGATCTGAGAGATGTATATTGGTGGCCTAGTATGAAGAGAGATGTGGCTCAGTTTGTGTCTAAATGCTTAGCTTGTCAGCAGGTTAAGTTTGAGCATCAGAAGCCATCAGGGTTGCTTCAGGAGATAGAGTTGCCAAAGTGGAAATGGAAGCAGGTTACTATGGATTTTGTAGTAGGTCTACTGAGGACTACCTGGGGTTATGACTCCATATGTGTGATTATAGATCGTCTGATGAAGTCTGCTCATTTTTTAGAGGTTAAAACCAGTTACACAGCAGCTCAGTATGCACAATTATATGTAGATAAGATTGTAAGACTTTATGGAGTTCCTTTGATGATCATTTCAGACAGAGGTACACAGTTCACTTCTCAATTCTGGCAGAAGTTTTAGGAGGCTATGGGTACCCAGTTATGGTTCAGTACTGCTTTCCATACACAGACTAATGGGCAGTCGGAGAGGACAATCCAAACTTTGGAGGACATGCTAAGATTGTGTGTTTCAGATTTCAGAGGTAACTGGGATTATTATCTGCCATTGATTGAGTTCTCCTATAACAACAGCTACCACTCTTCTTTTGGTATGACTCCATTTAAAGCATTATATGGTAGAAAATATAGATCTCCAGTGTGTTGGGTGGAGCCAGGAGAGAAGCAGCTAGAGAGGCCAGAGTTGATTAGAGAGACTATGGAAAAGGTGCCTATGATCAGAGATCGGATGAGGACTGCCTTCAGTAGGCAGAAGAGTTATGCTAATCCGAAGAGGAATGATGTACATTTTGCAGTTGGTGATTATGTCTTCCTTAAGATCTCACCGATGAGGGGTATTATGAGATTTGGGAAGAGGGGAAAGTTATCACCAAGGTTTATAGGATAGTTTGAGATTCCTGAGAAGATTGGTAATGTGGCCTATAGATTGGCTCTTCCACCTAGTATGAGTCACATGCATCTGGTTTTCCATATCTTAATGCTGTGGAAGTATGTATCTGATCCATCTCACATATTGGAGGTTCAAGATGTGGATCTCAGTGAGGACTTGTCATATGAGGAGCTTCCAGTGGAGATCATTGATCGACAAGTTAGACAGCTACGAAATAAGGAGATCCCGATGGTTAAAGTTTTTTGGAGGACTCAGTCCATGGAGGAGTGCACTTAGGAGAGTGAGCAGGAGATGAGGAGCAGATATCCATTTCTGTTCCAGTAGTGAGGTATGTATCTATTTAAATTCGAGGATGAATTTATTGGTAGAGGGGTAGAATTTAATACCCTAGAAAGTTCTAATATATATGCCTGATCTAGTTCTCTGTATGTGGTTCAAAAGTCTTGAAATGATGAAAAATAATTTTAGAGACACATTTAGATAGCGAACTAATTACTTTTCTAGAAAGCGGCGGTGTCGAGAACACTACCGAGAAATTAGCAATTCGATCAACAGAAGAATTTCTGAAGTTGACCAAGGGGTAAAGATCACCATAATGCATGTGTAATTTTGGTAAAAAGAAAGAAGTGGAAATTATTTAGAAACACTGAAAAAGTAACCAATGGCAAAATCGTAAATAAAAGGAACTTTAAAATGAATAGTGGAAATTGGTCTGTCGGAGTTATAGAATGACTCTGAAATCATTTTTATAAATAAGTATAAATTAAAATAAACTTATTGACTCCGCACATTGGAATCCAAATCCTGACAGAATTGATAGAATAAATTACAGAAGAATTTGGGATCAAAGTATAATATATGGAAGTTCAAGGATTAAGTTATAATTTTCCAAATTGATTTTAATATATATTCAACACTTAGAACCATAGCTATCATCTTCTTTTTTCTCTCATTTGTGTCCGAACCACTATCCTTCCATTCTCCCTCCATTTTTCTTCATTTCTCACAAAATTTCTTAAGTAAATTGATAGAAAACTTGCTTATTCATCTAGTTCTATCTATCTCCATCATCAATTGGTAAGAAAAAGCAAAGGAAACCAAGGATTGGAAGCTTCATCAATTCGGCCCCTTCACTCCATTAAGGTAAGAAGTTAGTTTGTTTGTTTCAATGGTTTAATTAGATGATTTTAAGCTTGAATTTGATGGGTTTTATGGTTAATTGCATCAATTGATGCAAATTGATAGGAATCCCTAATTTTCCCTAACCTAATTGATGTTAATTATCTTAGCTAAGTCAATTAGTGTTAGTTAGTGTTAATTGGTGTTAGATTTTGTCAATTAGAGGTTAATAGGTAACTAATCGATGAATGGTTTGGTGTACAATTCAAGATTTGGCAAGGTTGTGCCTATTGGCTCTATTGGTGGTTTGTGGTGGAATTCAATTTTCCAAAGCTATTTAGAAGTTTAGGTGAGTCTTATATGCATCCTTTAACATGTCTTTTATATTAAAATTGAAATTTGAAACCTTGTATGAAAGTCCACATTTGGCCGAACCTCAATCACTATTCACATTGCCTTATTTTGTTTGATTTTTGCCTTGATTTCTATAGCCAATTTGATCCAATTTGATGTTGTTTAATATTGTTTCTTTGATGCCTATTGTATAATTACAAACATGGCTTGTTGTTGATTGAATTAGGCAAGTCAAATTTGCACCCAAACTTAACCTATTGGCTTGCCATTGTATGCCCACCAAGTGTTTGATAAAATGCCTAGTTCATTTTGCCTTTGCCCTATTATTTGCATTCCATAGGCCTACCATTTGAATGCCATTGTCTCCAGCGACGTTGGCATGCCAATTGGCCTACCGTTTTCCTTTGTCGAGCCAACTTTTGTTCCATGTCTTTATTGATTACCAAACCACTTACCGTTATTTGTATGTCACCTATTACAATGCCATAGATCCTATTGATAATTGATTGATTGATATTGAGCTTATTGATATGGAGGATGCCATTGTTGCATAATGGTATACATTGATATGTTGTTTCCTTATATTGATCCTAATGTGGCTTGACTGAGCTACCGATCCGACAGGGTAGTACGAAAATACTGTCGGCGATGTGCACATTACATTATTGGTGCCCTAGCTAGGAGGGGTTATGGTCCTGGCCATAAGACCTGATCAGTCTTATGCTCATTGATATTGATATGATACTGGAGATTGTATGTTTGCATATAGTCCATACTGATTCTACTAGAGATTGTATGATTTCATACAGTCCATCCCTTTATCTGTCTTTCCATATGCTACCGAGCCTATGTTTTATTCTTTGACTATGTTGTAACCTATTACTGATTCTGTATATAGTTATCTGACCTATTGGTACCATTGCTCCATTATTACCTACTGTTTATTTGTTGATGCATATAGATTCACTGGGTATCTTATATACTCACCTTTTCTTTGTTTACCCATTTCAGGAGAGGAGTAGATCGCAGAATCCTATCTTCTGTCATCCGAGGATTTATGCTAGCAATTCTGATGTGTATATATTCTGATTTTGTATTATTATTTTGATGTTCATAATCTAACTGCTCCATGGGGTATGTATGGGCTAGCTAGGAAATGAATATGTATATATGTATGTGATTATATTATGAGTTATATGATGATTATATGATATGATATATGGAGTGTGACAACCAATTGCAGTAAATTACAGAAAGAATTACAGAATAACATAATGAATGGTAACTAACTAAAATGGATAATATATTGTGGTTTATAGATTGTGCATATGATACTGGGTTCTACGGGTACCAGTCACCATTGGCATTTCCTGTGCCTTAGGATCGTTGCGATCCAGAAATGTGTCGTGACATCTAAACTCTATACAATTTATAGTGAAATTTCAAAGTCAGTCCTGCATCCTGTAATATACCCTGCAATTCCTATACGAACAACTTCTACTTTTTCACTTGCAACTCATTATGTAGATATTTAAATACAGTTATATTTTCATGAAATTTTAGCTAAGGCATAGAGGAACATTGTTTATATTTTGAGTTTCCCCTGAATCAGAATTTAATATCCTTAAAATTACAAAACTTAATAGGGTCTCTTAGCACAAAACCTAATCCAAGTCAGCCTTACTTAGTAGTCTATATCTCTCAACACAGTAAGAATTTTACAAAACTTTGTTAAGTAAAATTAATATATACATATAGATCTACAACTTTTATGTTTTAAGAATCTTTAAATTCCAACTTTAAAGGTATGAAAACTCAACCCTAAGATTCTATCAAGTCCCAGGAAATTCCGAATTTTCAAGGATTTAGATATAATCTTACTTTCTTTCACTAATTAAACCTCTAAATTAACATTAAAAGTCATTAAATCAAATCATAGAGCTACGTAAAAATTTTACCTCTTGAAACCCTTTGAATAATTTCTTTTAACTATCTATAAATTTGATGAAGAAAAAGAGCTTTGAAGATGGAGGTATGAAAATTGATGAAGATGGAGAGTGGTTTGAGTGAGTGAGGTGAAGTAAAATTTTGGAGAATTTTATGGAGGAATTTTTAGTCAAGGGAATAGAAAGAAAAAGATGGTGATAATTTTATCTAATTGTTTATTTATAATAATTAATAACCAATTAGAAT
This sequence comes from Aleurites moluccanus, assembly GCA_948193065.1. Lineage (NCBI taxonomy): Eukaryota > Viridiplantae > Streptophyta > Magnoliopsida > Malpighiales > Euphorbiaceae > Aleurites > Aleurites moluccanus. The sequence continues at coordinate 9,225 of CANXYC010007596.1, read as the reverse complement.
TTAGAAAAAAAATTATAAAAAATAAAAAGAAAATTAATTTAGCCTTGATTGTGTCTTTATTATTTTGGATAAAATAAAACAAATTAATTTGGTGGAGATCTGTCCACTTGTCCATACACCTAGCCCATTTCATCATTATTTATTTATTTTTATTATTTTAATTATCGGTCAAATTTTGACCAATTTTTCAAAATTTTCAAAATTATCATTTTCCTCTTCTTATTCTTTTATCTCTTTTACTTCTCTATTTAAGCATTTAAATTTTATTAATTTCACTCAATTCCATTTTTAACTCATCCATTAGGTATATAGAGAAAAATAGGACAAAACATTGTTTTAGAATTTATTAAAAATCGAATACATAAGGGTGTTTAAACCTAGGTTTTCTAAGTTTTCCTTGTAAGTCTTTTAATTAATACTCTTTCTAATTCCATTTAATCCTCTAATTATTTTTTTTATGCTATTAATCTACCCAACTTAAGTTAATCATAATTAATTCTAAGTAATGCACCTTGTAAAATCTATGAAAAAAATCGACTACCGACTCTCGTTTCTTCTAACTACCTTTAATAGTTTTAAATTTTCAATTATGGTTATTACAAATAGTAAAGAACATCATATTGACCTAAAAAATTTATAAGTCTTAACTAACATATGTATTAAGTTCTATACTAAATTTTGTCTAAAAAATTATTGTTTACTTTATGAATTAAATTAATTATAGTAGTGATAACATTTTGTCTTACACATATTATTCTTTAGTAGCTTTGATTTAATTACTTCTATCTTTAGCTATAAGTGTCCAATTACTTTAATTTTTTTCCCTCTTAAACTAGACATGTGAAGCTACAACATAGCCACAATTTATCTTAATATATGCTTTGCATAATTTTTGGTGAATATTTAAGTCTACTGTGTTCCTGTGCAAGTTTTAATCAAGGTAGGTCCTATTTTCATATGCATATCTCATAAAGTATGTATTCAATTGAAAAACTGTCTGCCTTACAAACATCTAGTTCACATATAATTGAACACTTTCAAGTTTTATACTTTTTCTAATTCATTCTCTAAGGTCAAGAAATTTAGACTTCTTGGAGAGTAATTAATATCTCCTTACACACATAAAATTTTATAAAATTATTTTAGCAGCATATAGATATGAGATAAAACTATAATTTTCATATTTTAATCTTTGCTGAAATTGTTCCCTAAAACCATGAAAAATAATGTATAAAATTATACTTACCTACAAATTTTCAAAATTCTCTAAACCCTTAATAATCATATTGTCACGGTCCAACTTTTAGACCATGACGGTCTTAGGGTACGGGTAATGCCAAAGCGACCAGTATCTCGAAGAAATCATTCTTTTACTTTAACTTAACATTTACAACAAATAATATCATTAATAATCATTCCTTAAACCTATGATACATTTTAGATAATAAATTATTTTCTAAAACATCATAAGATTCTTATAGAAAAATAGACAGAGTTTCCTCTATAACTCTGACTTAATCTTTCCGCAAGAACCTAAGAATTTCACTTCCAAATAAACATACATCCTCTTTTAACCTCCATTAGTCAATCACAACTCAATATGAACTTCAATATTTATATTCACATCTCATATCATATAAATATATCATTTACATTCTCATATCAGACTTGGTTAACATTTTGATCACATTAAAACATTAAACTATTAGCCAATCCAAGCCCTGTATACATTATACCAAGGAACTTCTATATATAGGAGTAACTCCAATACATACATCTGTAATCCAAGGCTAAAGATGATGTAACCAATGGATATCTACCTCACTGAGGTTCTGAAAACATTAAATAACTGAGGGGTGAGTATAAGATTATACTCAGTGAATCTAAATATATGAATATGCAATATTATTCATGAAAAGCCACATCTATCCATTAATGCTCTATAAACAATGAATACTAATGATGAAATGGTGAAATACATATCATGAACCATAATGCATATAATATAATAGGAATGAGTATCTGTAACATATCATATATAGTATTGTACTGTTACTTCACTTCACTTCATTTACATTTCCACCCAATCACACCATTTCCAAAAAATCATACCATGGCATAGAGAATTTTACCCTCTCTAGCAGAGGACAGAGCATATATATATATATATATATATCTGTGTACACAGCCGATGAATTTACTCACTGCACCATCGAAGTAGTCCTGTTATAGTATATTATATGCAAATGTCTCATATAGTATGAATATATCAATATTAAGTCTCAAGTATGACTTTAATGATGTTAAATAATATCATAAAGGTCAAAGGAGCAATTTAGCTCAATATAAAAATTTTGGTCACCGGGCCCAGTTGCGCCAGCGCAGATAATACTCCTAAATTATGGGTCCGTTTCTCATTTTTTAGGCAATTTCTGGTTTGCCTTGAAATAAATATTTCCATAGCATTTTCTTTATAAAAATCATAAATATATGTATATAATAAGCAATTAGGCTTGATTTGACATCAAAAAGCCTTTCAGAACAAATTTTATACATAAACAAAGTTTAGGTCAGTTTTAGACATTTCGGTGGTTCTGTTTTAGGTCATTTTGGCAAAACTGACCAAAAGTGGATCATTAATAGTTTTCAAGCAAGGATATCATTTCATATGCATAAATGCATGACTTATGAATGAATAATGCATGAATCATATATATAGACTCACCTCAGATAACAACTCCAATATTTTTCAGCAGGCCTAATTACTCCGTGACTCGCCGTCGGCGGCCCTAGCTCGGGAGGATTCCCCTATATTGATAAAATTACTCCAGTATGACTTATACTCAATACCATTCATATCAAAAAACATATCAAAGCATATCAAGGCATATCAACATACATAAACACATATGCTATACACCAAAGACCCTATATCACACATTTGACACTCCTTATTCCTTTATGCATCAAATGCACTCCCATCATCATATTTCATTCACATTTCATATATTCATCACTTATATACTATATTTAGAACTCATATACACTTAATTCATCTTTTCATATCAAACATACACTAAATTCCCAATATGCCTTTCAAGTATAAATATCAATCAACCTTTCCATATTTGAACTTATATATTTTCATCATTTACACCATTAAACCATATTCAAACCTTACTTCTTTAATTGCATTAGCCTAACACCTTAAACTAACAAAGTCCATATGGTTCTATCTATATGAAAATCATTCCATTCAATCATTTTTCAACACCAATCAATCATACAACATATATATACATCAAATGCCTAACATTCATCCATATAAACCTATTAAACATCAAAGCACCAAACCACCATTCAATCTATATACATTCGGACAAAATGGAGTTCTTTCCAATTGATTTTCTTTCTATCAAATAACCATCAATTCATGTTAAACACATCAAATACACATCATTCAAGCCTTTAAACCTATAAAACATCAAACCATCATCTTCACATCATCATATTCGACTAAAACAAAAGTTCTTCCAAATAGATTTATTTCCATCATTTAACTATTAATTCATATCATACACATCAAATACAACTCATTTAAACCAAAAGATTCATCAAAATCATACTTTGATTCATATTTCTTCCTATTAGGGTTTCATTCCAACTTTTGATTTTTCTTCCATTCAAAACTCATTTTGGATACTAAATATCATCAAAGAACATCTTGAGAACATAATTAAACTAAAAGGATGGTAAAATCAAACACTTACCAAAAGTTCTTCAAAAACTTCAAAGCTTTGATTCTTTGCTTTTTCTTGTTTTTCCTTAGAATCTAAAGCTATATATGTGTTTAGGCTAATGGAATTAGTATGTTTCTATCAAAAAATGGAAGAAAACTATAAGCTTTGGCAATTCACAATGGTGTCCGAAACTTAAGAAAGAGAAAAGAGAAAAATGGTTGGTGAAAATAGCTAAGGAAGATGAAGAATGATGAAGAGGTGGGAAAATTCTAACTTTAATATCAAATGCATAATCCAATACATTAGGCTTATGATAGAAATGGTGAAACCTAGCCATCCAACCATCCATTTCTTCATCATTTCATCCAATAGTTAGATTTAGATGAGTCTAAAATGATACCATAAGCTTGCATAGACCATATAAGTCCATATCTCAAAGGAAAAGACTAAATTGCCCTTAGGTTCAGATTTGATCCTTATCCGAGCAACTTTACCCGAACTTATCTTCTACTCGATTTAATTCTCCAACAAATCTTCAAATAAATATAATATCATTATTTTCATGTCCTAATATTCTTTTCAACCTTCAAATATCATGTTAATTTCCATAAAACTCGAAGGGGTGTGAAATGACTATTTTGCCCCCAGTTCACCAAAAACTCAATTTTTCCCGATTTCTTCCTAACAACTTTTAAACTATTTTTACACGTATAATACTTCCTAAAACATGCATAAACATTCAATTTAAACTTAAACATACATTAACACATAACTTTTAAATAAAGAAAGAACCTCATAGAGTTTCCCCTTAATGGTTCAAGTTTTAAACTTTAACTGTAGTGTTACACATATTCATTGTTTTAAAGCCAAACTTTCTATTTCTCCATATTTCTTTCTAATTACATAGATTGAATCATACCAAAGATATAACTTTTCATAAAATATGAGATAAAATAGCTTACCTCTATGCTAATATTAAAAACCCTAACAATTCACCCTTCTTCCTCTTCCTTCTATCTATGCAATTTTTTTCCTTCCTTTCTTCCTTCTCTTTTATTTGTTAAACAAGTTTTATTCTAAAAAAAATTATTGGAAATAATGTTGGAAAGAAGTGCATACAATGAAGGAAAAAAATAAAGAAGTCTAATTATTATTATTATTTTTAACTTAAACACTTAAAATTTGTCACTTAACCAACTCTAGAAAAACCTAAACACTTCTTCACTTTCTTTTATTTTTTTCACTCCATTCTTTTCATTCCCATTTATTTTCTTTCTTTCCCATTTATTTCTTCATTTATTTATAACTAATTTAGCAATATGCTAGAACATAAGAATAGGAGTTTGTTCAATGGTTAAAAGTTTTAAAAACTTACAAGTTAACTAGGGTTCAAATCCCAGTATGCTCGTCCTTTTTATTTATTATAATTCAATTTATTTACTTCTTCATTCAATTATATTAATATAAAAATTATTTTCCACAATAACAAACATCAAATCTTCATTATTTCTAGCCTATAATTCTTAGATTATACTTGAATTAATTGCTCATTTCTTTTAATTACTCAATTCCATTAATCTCAATTTACATGTTAATAAACTCTGTATAAATCAAAACATAAAATCTTACTATTAACTAATACTATTTAATCCCATCGAAGTTAGAAACTCAACTCATACTATTAATCTAAACTATTTATTTTAAGATCTTAATATCTTATCTTTTTATTATTTAACATTAATTAAAAATAATCATTATCTCATGAACTTACTATTAACCATTATATAATATTCATTCTTATGAAACAATCCAATTCCTCTTTCTTCATTTAAAAAAAAAATGAATAATCTATTAAATATAGAAACAACTAATCCATAATAAACCATCAATAACAAGATCATATCTCATTTCTTCAAAACATTATTATTATCATAGTACTCAACCCAAGATACTTAGACTTAAGGTCATATCTTTTGATATTGGATGATAATAGTATGGGATATTACATTCTTCCCTCCTTTATAAAATTTGTCATCGAATTTTAGAACTTACTCAATCGTTTATCAATACATGTCTTTAATAATATTTAATCAATACCGATCAATTCCTTATATTTTTCAAAAACCCTAACACAATATTGAGATTTAAATCATTAACCATCTCTATATTTATAGTCTAATAACTTATCTTAATTTATAATCATTTAAGCTCTAGATCCATTATTATCATTTCATTAATGATTATCATAAGATCAATACATGATCAATAAACAAAGTCTCTATCTTTCTTAATCTCTCTAAATCTCAATTCATGGTTAAACATTAATCTCCTCATTAGACTATACATGCTGGTGATTACCATCACAATATCAAGACTTGATTAATAAGTAATCTAATCACAATCATGTTCATAAATAATATCACAATAAACCCCAAACTTTAATTCATATTCTTCTTAATTAATATTTCATGGCACTAATTATATATATATATATATATATATCCAAATCTTAGCCTATAAAAGATTAATGTCCAATAAATTTAAATAACATTATCCACCAATATGATTATCCATATAGATATAGCCATCTAGGCTCACCAAGGCAACGTAGATAACGATAAAGAAAACAACTTTATCTAAACTTATAACGATAATATGTAGATTCAAAAACAAAAGAGACATAACTAACAATGACAAAAATGGAAATCCTACTCCTTATAAATATGCTTTTAACTATTACCCTCATATTATCAATACATAACCCCAAAAATTAGGGTCTAAATCTCTTTTTATCTTTCTATAAATTTCAATTCACTACCAACTACCATTAACCCCTATGTTCCTAAACTCTTAATAGGCTATACCATAATAAACGCCATCTTTATTTCACCAAAATTAGTGTCCATTCTGCTATAATAACATAATCCATCAATATGATCACTTAAATTATTTTCATAATTTAATAGAACCTCAATTCAATATACTTTTAAATTCTTCACCCTTTATCATCATTTATTACTCTAAACTCAACTTTGTCATTACTATCATATCCACTTTGTATATTTATTTATATATTCACTCCAAACATTATGGTAATACCATTAACATCCATTCATTAAGAATGTAAGAAAAATAATAAATATGCATTATCATTCATACTTTTATTATCACCAATCATCTCATATTCTTAAAAATTCAATCTTTTTGTTAATTCCAATCTTACTCTTATATATATCACTGAACATTTATACTAAAGTAATATATGTTATGTATCACATTCTAAATCAATATTTTACATCTCCAATTCACATTATCCTTCATAACATTAGACTTATCCATACCATTCATGATATATTACATAATCAATAATCAATATCTATATCTTTCTTAATTATAATAAACATCAATTTACTGTTAACTATCACATACAATCTTGTTATCAATATATATATGTTTTAATTCTTTATCTTTACCAATAACTACATGTCACATCAATACCATTTATCTCTTTCCATTAAGAATGTATAAAATATCATTCATTGCACATTACCATTATACAATACAAAAATATAATCAACCATCAAAACATAAAAATCTATCAATACGATTAATCATTCTATCTCAATCAAACAGACCCTACACACATGCTTAACCTATTTCATTACTCCATTATAAGAGAAGAATATCAGTATCTAAACACATAATGATAATACGAAGATAAGCACACATATAATAAATAACTGCAAATAACATGACAAGAAATCCAATGGTCCATGGTTTACCTATATCCTATTGACACATACCTATATTGTATTAATATTAAACTTATGCTTTGATACAAACTCTATCATATCCCTAGCTTTAGAGATACGACGGTTCTAGGGAATAGGTAAGTGCAAGGCAACCTAATCTTGTAGAACCCCCTAATCAAATGTTATCAATTTAATTCTCTAAGATATAATTCACTTATTGACTTATGTTTACAACATCGCTAAACCATTAACCATAGAGCAACTAAAGTACAATAGAAATTCCAAAGAAAGATCTTCACATTGAGGATTAAGGTCCCAAATTTGAAGAAGAAAACTCTTGAAACCACTTTACTCTACTCTGCTCTTGAAAAAGATAAACTATTAAAAGGATGAGTAAAAACTTAGTGAATAACACATATATCTCCTTACTTGCGAGGCATAGGATTCAAAGCTAGCTCACAAGGAAGATGTTGATTCACAATTAAATAAGTAACAAGATAATAAGAATAAGAAGGTAGCATAATAGCCATTGAAAATGTTATAAAGGAAGTTAAATGTCACAACCCGGTTTTCTGGATATCGACGATCCTAAGGTACGGAAGATGACAATGGCGATCGGCACCCGTAGAATCCAATATCACATGCATAATCTATAAACCACAATATAATATCTATTTTAATTAATTACCATCCAATCTATTATTCTGTCAATCATTCTGTAAATTTCTGCAATTAGCTGTAACAGAAATATATCATACCATAATATCATCATAATAACATCATCAACATATATATATACATGTTCATCTCCTAGCTAACCCATACATATCCCATAGAGCAGCTAGATAATGAACACCAAAATAATATAATACAGAATAAAATATATACATCAAAAGCTATAGCAGTAATCCACAGATGAATAGAGGATGAGATTCTACAGCCTACTCCTCTCCTGAAACGGGTAAACAATGAAAAAGGTGAGTATAGATGATACTCAGTGAATCTACTTACATCATCAATAAAACAGAAGGTAGCAATGAAGTAATAATATCAATAAGTCAAATAACAATAAACATAATCTGTAATGGGTTACAATATAGCCAAAGAATAACATATAGGCTCGGTATCATACGGAAAGACAGATAAAGGGATGGACTGTATGAAAAGAAATCTTACAATCTCTAGTAATCCGTATGGACCATATAGGTCTCCAGTAACATATCAGTATTAGTGAGCATAAGGCTGATTAGGCCTTATAGCCACGACCATAGCCCCTCCCAGCTAGAGCAACAGTAATACAATATGCACATCGCCGACAGTATTTTTCCACTACCTTGTCGGATCGGTAGCTCTGTCAAGCCATATAAGGGTCAATATAACAAGGGATACCATTATGCAACAATGGCATCCAACAATCAATCAGTCAAATATCAATCAGTTCAATATCAGTCAATTCCGTTATCAATAAGAACAATGGCAATGTTATAGATAACATACAATCAATGGTAATTGGTTTGACAATTAAGAAAGTCATGGAACAAAAGTTGGTTCGGTAGCAGAAAATTATAGGTCAATTGGCATGCCAACGTCGCTGGCGACAATGGCATTCAAATGGTAGGCCTATGGAATACAAACCAATAGGCCAATGGCAAATGAACTAGGCATTTCATCAAACATATGGTGGGCATACAATGGCAAGCCAATAGGTTAGGTTTAGGTGCAAACTTGACTTG
>CANXYC010007589.1:0-10803 GCA_948193065.1 Aleurites moluccanus | reverse complement strand
AGAAAGCATACATTTATGTAATTCATAACTTACCTCTTAGCAAAAAAATTCACAATTAAGCTCAACATTTGATTAAATGAAAATCTTCACCAGTTCCTTGAATTGTCCAAGCCTAATCAAAATCTCCAAATTCTATAAATTAGGGTTTCCTCAATTAATAAAACATAATATGGTTCCTTATAATTTAAATATGGTTCCTAATGAAAATTAAGAACATAATTACTATTCATAAAAAATTCATAAATTCTTGTATCTTCCATATTAACTATAAATAATAGCCTTAAATTCTCATAATAGGTTCTATATAACTCATAAATAACTATTCTAACTACCAAAAATCTTAATCTAAAAAGAAAATGAATTTTGGAGAAAATTACCTTATTTCCCCAAAAATGATTTCTTGAAGGATCTTGACTTAAAAATGATGATTAAAGCCTTTGAATGTGTTAATTTAATGATTTAATGCATTAATTTTAAGTATTAATTCCATAGAAATCAAATGGAACAGATTGGAGAGATATAGGAGAAGAAATGAAGAAGAAAGAAAGAAAAGAGAAGAAGTTATCGTGAATGCAAAAATGGCTACTGCTTCTCTTTTAAATAGGCTACTTCCTCACTTAAATCCTTCCTCACCAAATTCTTCCTCGCCAATCCTTCCTCGCTAAATTCTTCCTCACCAATCCTTCCTCGCCAAATTCTTTCTCGGCAGCTCTCACTAATCCAGCTCGATTTTGAGCTAAAGAATTGCAATTGCCTAGATTTTTATTGCCACTTAAACTAGACATATGAGGCTATCATATATCCAAAATTCAGTAAAAAATGTGTCCAACTCAATTTATGGTGAATTTTCAAATTTGGACCTGCTTAACTATGTTTTCCATTTTGGCGAGCTGGAGTCCTGCCTCGCCAGCTCACACTAAAATAGCTGGCGAGAGAGCTATATAAGTCCAAATGCCTCAATTATTTTCCTAGTTAAATTAGACACATAGGGATACAACTTTCATGTTTTCCTCTCCATCTTGATCATCCTCTATATATCTCAAAATCGAGGAGTCAGCTCGCACTACCTATTTCTGTCTAGCTGGAAAACCTTCCTCGTTAACTCGCACTAAACTAGCAAGAAAATGAGATACAAAAATCCAAACTCCTTGATTCTTTTTGTCACTTAAAATAGACACCTAGGGTTCCAACATATGCTAAATTCAGATCAAAATGAGATTTAGAAAAATTATGGTGAATTTCTAAATTTCACCCTGACTTTATTCTCGAAGTACTATCCGAGCAAGTCTGATTCAATTAGCTCTCTCTTGAGATACAATTCTCCAATCTCCTTAAAATTTTACAAATAACACATAAATAAACATTTTCATGTTTACACTTTTGACTCACTCAGCCTCTAACATTCTCAAAATAAACAAATAATCTCAGACTTTATTCAGGAAATAGTAAACTAGACAAGTTCTGGTCGAGGAAACATATCTTCTCATACACACAAAATTTTACAAAACAGTTTTACAGAAATAAAGATAAGATATAAATCTACAATTTTTATGTTTTACACTTTTCGAAATTATTCCCTTAAGAACATAAAAATTGACTTCCCAAACACAGATTCTGAAATTCTCAAAAAACTAATATATTCACAATCATCTCAACAAATAGGCATAAAATTTTTTTTAATAGGTATTACAACACCAAACTAATTTTTTTTTATTAATCTTACAAAAAAAATTAAGAATTTTATTAAAATTAATTAATCAAGTTCATTTCAAGTGTTCAAATTAATCTTTCTTTCAAGAATCAAAAGAACAAAATCAAGTTTTACTTATTCTTTTAAAACTCTTCTTAAGAAAATATAAAAAACGTTCTTGATAAAAATGAGTGTATGAAACTGAATCAAAGCTTCATTCAAAGTAAGGACTTGACAATAAGCGATCTTTATCAAGCATAGACATTCTTGACATTCAAAATCATCCATAAGACAAATGAAGCCTGAGGGTGATTTGTTGTGCCTTAGTGTGTCTAGGTTTGAGTAGTTTCCTCTTTTCTTTTTATTTAGCAATTATGAATTGGTAACGATTCATGTGATCTTTCTCTCCACTTCTTCTTTGTAAAATCTCTGAATATGAACTAAAACAAAGTTAATAATCTGTGTTTGGTATCTATTTAACTATCCTAATTAAAGACTTAATCAATAAAACCAAATGAACCTAAGAAGCATGTTAGGTTTTCTTTTATATGAAACTTGCATTTTTTATTCCATGCTACTATTTTGTTGTCCTTTCTTGTCCTAAAATCATTTTTATTGTATTTAAAACACTTAGAATTACTAGGATTACTTTTTGAATCATTTAGGATGAAAAAGTATAAAAAATTCCCCCAAAAAAGATGCAAAAATGATTTGAAATCAAGTAGGAAGTTAAAGTCAGGTCTAAAGGGCCATATGGCCCTTGGGAAGGACCACACGGCCCTTTCTTACTCCTTGTGGGACTGAGAGGGGCCACACGACCCTGTGTATGCCATTGGGGCATTTCTTGTACTATGGAGGCACTTGTTTGTCTCCTTTGCTTGTTTTCTTTATTTTTTTTTATGTCTATTTGATGTTTTTAATTGTATTTAAATGTCTATATGCCATAAATGGATGCATGAAACTTAGGATGAGTGACTATATGATAGTTTTTATTAATTTAGAAACATGCTAAGATTAAAAGTGCCAAAGTTAAGCTTAGATATGCATATTTGTTAGTATTATGCCTAGTTTATGTCCTAAACTTGAAAATTTTGCATGTTTGTTATTATGTGTATTAGTATAGGTGCTCTAAAGACACTCATTATAATGATAATTTTAAATAATATTAATAAAAGGCATTCTTTATTAACCAATAATTTATTTATGATTAGAACAAAATCGTATAACTGTTTAATAAAGTCCATGGTGTAAACATAACATGAAGGCACTAATGATGTGATCATGTAATACCTTAGAAATTCCTAACTTATATGCATCAATTAATTCTCAGTATATAGTTTAAAGGAATTGAAATGATGGAAAATAATTTTAGAGACACAGTTAGAAAGCGAACAAATTACTTTTCTGGGAATCGGCGGTGTCAGGAACACTGTCGAGAAATTAGTTGTCCGGTCAACAGAAGAATTTCTGATTCTGACCAGGGGGTAAAAGATCACCTTAATGCATGTGTAATTTTGGTAAAAAGAAAGAAGTGAAAAATATTTAGGAACACTGAAAAAGTAACCAATAGAAAAATCATAAATAAATGGAACATTGAGGAGAATAGTGAAAATGAGTATGTCTGGATTTCAGAATGACTTTGAAACTATTTTTATAAAATTATAAATTAAAATAAGCCTTTTGATTCCCCACTTTAAAATCTAAATCCTGACAGAATTGTCATAATAAATCACAAAAAAAGTTGGGGTCAAAGTATGATTACTTGGAAGTTCGAGGACTAAAATATAATTTGCCATTAAAACTTAATATAAAAGCAACACTTAAACAAATTTTGTTCATCTTCTTCCTTCCTCCATAATTAGGCCAAACCACCTCCCATTAATTCCTCCACCATTTTCCAACCAATTTTCAAGAGAAAATCTATAAAAAACTTGAAATCTAGCCTAGTTCTTCCATCCGTCATCTTAAATTTGCTTGGAAGATTAAAGGAAATCAAGAATCTTTGGCATAAGGATTTCAGCCACTTCATCACCTAGAGGTAACCAATTAATTTCTTTGTTTTTATGGTTCATTTAGATGAATTTGATGATGAATTGAATGGGTTTTAGGTTAAATTGCATCAATTGATGCATTTGGATAGAAAACCCTAAATTGCCTAACCTATTTGAAGTTGTATGAATGAGTTTGATAAATTAGTGTTAGTTAATGTTAATTAGGCTTAGAATATGTTAATTGGAGGCTAATGGATAATGATTTTATGGTTGTTTTGGTATAGAAAACAAAGATTGCATAAGTTGTGCATTTTGCCTCCTTTGAAGCAATTGAGTGGGAATCAATTTTCCAAGGCAATTAGAAGCGTTAGGTGAGTTCTATATGCTTAAAATTATATGCCTATACCATTGGAATGATGATTGGAATTCAATTTGGTGAACCCTAAATTTGATCGAACCATTGGGTACTATTCATGCCCTTGGTTTTGTTTGATTTTCTTTGAAATTCTTATGTCATTTTAATCCTTTTTATGTTGTCTAATATTGTATATTTGATTCCTATTGTGTTGCTTACAATGTGGATTGATTGTTGGTTGAATGGACCTTGATAACTTTGCACCAAAACCTAGCCATTTCGCCCATTCAATGTTGCCCACCAAGTATTTGACAAAATGCCTAGTTGTTTTTGCCTTGGCCTAATGCTTTGTATTCCATAGGCCTACCATTTGAATGCCATCGTCGCTAGCGATATTGGCATGCCAATTGGCCTATCAATTTCCTTTGCCGAACCAACCTTTGTTTTATACCTTTATTGTTTACCATACAACTTATTATTAATTGTATTTCATATATTGCAATGCCATTGATTCTATTGCTAATTGATTTCAATGATATTGAGCTTATTGATATGGAGGATACCATTGTTGCATAATGGTGTCCATTGATATGTTCCTTTCTTATATTGATCCTAATGTGGCTTGACAGAGCTACCGATATAACATGATAGTGGGAATATACTGTCAGCGATGTGCATATTGTATTACTGATACCCTAGCTGGGAAGGGTTATGGTCTTGGCCATAAGACCTGATTAGTCTTATGCTTACTGATATGGATATTACTAGAGACTGTATGTTCACATATAGTCCATACTGATGCTACTAGAGACTGTATGATTTCATATAGTCTATCCCTTTATCTGTCTTTCTATATTATACCGAGCCTATGATATACTTATTAGCTATTTTGTCACCATCTGTATTTTATTCGGTAACTTGTTTACATTGAACTATTGACACCATTGTTCCATTTGTTACCCATTATATTTGTTGGTGATGCATATAGATTCACTGAGTATCTTATATACTCACCCTTTGCTTGTTACCCATTTCAGGAGAGGAGTAGATTGCAAAATCCCATATTTCGATATCCAGTGGATTTTCTGCTCACTGTTGATATATGTAAATATTTTGAATTCTATATTTTTGTTGTTCATAATCTAGCTGCTCTATGGGGGTATGTATGGATTAGTTAGAGTATGAACATGTATATATATATATATGATGATGACTTATGGTATTTAATGCTAATATGATATGTGATGATAGTTATTACAGCCAACTGCACTAGATTATAGAAAAAAATTACAGAATGACAGAATGAATGGTAATTAAGTAAATGGATAATTAATTGATGGTTATAGACTATGCATGTGACACTGGATGCTACGGGTGTCAGTCGCCATTGGCATCTCCTACATCCTAAGACCGTCACAATCCGGAAATGGGTCGTGACAGAGATGGTATCAGATCTCTAGGTTACAGACATTAAAGCTTAGGATTACAGATGAATCGTACCTGAATTACGGAGGAATAGTGACTAAGTACATAATGGGGTAGAATTAAGTAAACCATGGAGCATAGGATTTCGTTTGTCATCTTTTGTTATTATCGTCTATTATATGTTAGTATTCCGCGTTTCTGTGATATACTGAGTGTGTTTCCTATTTTCTCGATAGATTACAGAGATGTCCGATGATAGGGACATAGATACCAGGGAGGCAGAGGTAGCCTCCAGTGAGTCATTGGTTAGGGAGTTCTCAGTTTCAAAGAGTCCGTCCAGATCCCGATGGACTATAGAGGATACAGAGAGGGGCGATGATCCCTAAAGAGTTGAGATGATGAGGGGGTTGATGGAGTTACGCAGGGATTTAGCTAATTTGAGGCGAGAACGTCAGAATGTACCGCCACAACTAGTTCCAGTAGTAGTCCCCCCACCTGTGGCACCAGAGGCAGTACTAGTTGCATCGGCTCCTATGCAGCCAGTAGGGGTTCCTGGGGAGCCTGCTGTACAGGGAGGCCGTAGAGTTATTGGGGATGGTGGTGTATCTATGTTTAGCTTTCTGAAGCTAAACCTGCCAAAGTTTAGAGGCGACAGAGGCAGTGACCCAGTAGACTTTTTAGAGGTGGTTGAGAAGGTAGTTAAGACACTACCTTATTCTGAGTTGAGAGCTGTTGAGCTGGTAGGATTGTTTTTGAAAGGGAAGGTTTGGACTTGGTTTTCGAGGAGGATGGAGCCCAGGCTATATGGTGAGCATCCACCCTCATGAGCTGAGTTTCGTCAAGGTCTGATAGATGAGTTCATTATTTAGGGGGTGAAGACCTGTAACCTAATTCAGTTTGAGCAGTTGGAGTAGGGTAGCAGGTCTGTAGCGGAGTATGCTAAGGAGTTCATCAGGTTGAGTAGGTATGATACTCATATTGTTCCTACTGAGGCGGATCTGATCAGCAGGTTTAGGAGGGATTTACATGTTGCACTTCATAATGCTCTGTTGGCTACAGAATTCACTTCCCTGACGATAGTTATTGATAAGGCTACACAGATGGAAGAGAAGTATAAGATAAAGAAGGCAAAGAGGGACCAAAAGAGGAAAGGAGTTCCAGGAGCTCAGATTAGGAGGGGGGAGAGCAGATCCCAGCCTAGGCAGGCAGAGCCAGTACCCTAATTTGATCAGCGACCTACATCTGGTAGTTAGAAGAGGAGAGTTCATAGTAGGGGACCACCAGTGGTATAGTCAGCACCTGCTTATTCACAGTGTCCTTCGAGACTAGCTGCACAGACACCCAGTGTACCTAGTTATGGGTTTTGTGGATGGAGACATGGAGGGGAGTGTTGGCATCAAATTGGTGCTTGCTTGAGATGTGGTCAGCATGGTCACTATGCTAATAGATGTCCTTTGAGGGCTTAGCAGCTGCCATCTGCTACGGTATCTCAACTGACAGTGTAGAAGAGTCAGAATATGGGCAGAGAGGCTTCAGGTCGAGGTAGATGAGGATAGACTCCCAACAATAGTCAGGCCCCAACGAGTAAGGGTCAGGGCAGAGTATTTGCAGTTAACACCGAGGAGGCATAGAGATCAGACAACGTGGTCACAAGTACTATTTTGATTCATAATGGGATTGCTGATGCCTTATTTGATTCTAGTGCTACTCTTTCTTTGTGTCACCATATTTTGCACCTAAATTGAATAAGGAAAGGAAATTATTAAATGTGCCTTTAGTGATTGCTTCCCCAATGGGTAAGAGTGTTGATGTGGACTATTACTATCCTGAATGTGTGATTGAAATTGATGATAACATATTGCGTGATGATTTGATTGAACTGCTAGTGTTAAAGCTAGATGTTATTTTGGGTATGGATTGGCTTACGAGGCATCGGGCAATTATTGATTGTTATCAGAAGAAGGTTAGGTTTTAGCCTGAGGGGCAGCCAGAGTTTGAGTTTTAGGGTGATATGCGGGAGTTCAGAGTTAATATGGTTTCTGCCATCCAGGCTAGTAGGATGATTGGGAAAGGTTGTTCAGCCTATTTAACTCATGTGATAGATGTGCAAAAGTCATCTATAGATCTTGATCAGAAACCGATAGTTCGGGGGTTTCCTTATGTATTTTCTGAGGAGTTGCCAAGATTTCCCCCGGATAGGGAGATTGAGTTTGAGATTGAGGTGCATGCAGGCACTGGTCCTATATCTATTCCTCCTTACAGAATGGCACCAGCTGAATTGAAGGAATTGAAGGTGCAGTTACAGGAGTTATTGGATAGAGTGTTCATTAGACCGAGTAGTTCTCCTTGGGGTGCACCGGTATTGTTTGTAAAGAAGAAGGATGGCTCTTTGAGGATATATATAGATTACAGGCAGTTGAACAAGGTGACAGTGAAGAACAAGTATCCATTGCCACAGATAGATGACTTGTTTAATCAGCTGCAGGGTGCTAGCCATTTTTCGAAGATAGATTTGAGGTCTGGGTATCACCAATTGAAGATTAAGAAGGGTGATGTACCTAAGACTACTTTCAGGATCCGATATGGGCATTATGAGTTCTTAGTGTTGCCATTCGGGTTGATCAATGCACCGACTGCTTTCATGGATCTGATGAATGGGGTGTTCATGTCATTTTTGGATACGTTTGTCATTGTATTCATTGATGACATACTTATCTACTTTAGGAGTGAGGAGGAGCATGTGGAGCATCTAAGGATTGTATTGCAGACACTTCAGGAGCATCATTTGTATGCTAAGTTATCTAAATGCCAGTTCTAGGTAACCGAAGTGTGTTTCCTTGGGCATTTGATATACAAAGATGGTATTAAAGTGGATCCTCAGAAGATTGAAGTAGTTGCGAATTGCCCTCAGCCTACCAGTGTTTCTAAGGTTTGTAGTTTTCTGGGTACGACAGGGTATTATAGGAGGTTTATGAAGGATTTCTCTAGGATTGTAGCTCCGTTGACTAAGCTGATGTGGAAACATGAGTGATATCTATGGACTGATGAGTGTAAGCATAGTTTCCAGACTTTGAAGTCTTGCCTCACCAGTGCTCTAGTGTTAGCATTACCATCAGGGGATGAGAAATTTACTATGTATTGTGATGCTTCTCGAATCGGATTGGGGTGTGTACTGATGCAGAACAGGAGAGTGATTGCTTATGCTTCTTGTCAGTTAAAGAAGCATAAAGCAAATTATCTGACACATGATTTAGAGATTGCAGCTATGGTCTTTGCATTGAAGATTTGGAGGCACTACTTGTATGGATCAAAATGTGAGATATATTCTGATCATAAGAGTTTACAGTGTATATTTCAGTAGAAAGATATGAATCTTAGGTAGCTTAGATGGGTGGAGCTACTTAAGGATTATGACTGTGAGATCCTTTATTACCCAGGTAAAGCCAATATAGTGGCTGATGCATTGAGCAGAAAGTCCATGGGTAGTTTAGCTCATATCATGGTTGGCAGGAGACCCTTGATCCAAGAGATGAGAGATTTGGCAGATATGGGAATAAAGTTAGATTTGGGATCCCAGGATCGTAACCAGGCTTTGATAGCCCAATTTTGGGTGAAGTCACTGTTGCTTGATGATATTAAAGTGTCTCAGGATAGGGATCTTTATCTACTGAAGCTTAAGGGAGATGTGCAAAGTGGCAAAATGATAGAGTTTACAGTGGAGGATGGAGTACTGAAGTGTGGGAAGCGTATATGTGTACCTAATATGGATGGGCTACGGGATCGGATTATGAGAGAGGCTCATTATTCAGCATATAGTGTACATCCATGGATTACTAAGATGTACCATGATATGAGAGATGTATATTTGTGGCCTGATATGAAGGGAGATGTAGCACGGATGGTCTCTAAATGCTTAGCCTATCAGCAGGTTAAGTTTGAGCATCAGAAGCCATCAGGGTTGCTTCAGGAGATTAAGTTTCCAGAATGAAAATGGGAGCAGGTTACTATGGATTTTACAGTGGGTCTACCGAGGACTACACGGGTTATGACTCCATATGGGTGATTGTAGACCGGTTGACAAAAACTGTTCATTTTCTGAAGGTTAAGACTAGTTATACGACAGCTCAGTATGCACAGTTATATGTGGATAAGATTGTGCAACTTCATGGAGTTCCATTGATGATTATTTTAGATAGAGGTACACAGTTCACCTCCCGGTTTTGGCAGAAATTTCAGGAGGCCATGGGTACTCAGTTACGGTTCAGTACTGCTTTCCATCCTGTTCTTATGATTTTCTGGGTTTTCAAACTTGAATGCAGTAAACCGATTCTGTTCGCTATTGTTTTGCTCATCCTGTGATTTTAGGATTTTGGCTTGCTTGGGTCTGGTTCATACTTGGATGCAGTAAATTGATTTTGGGTGCTATTCTTGTTTTGCTCAGCCTGTGATTTTTGGATTTTTTTCGTTCTGCTTGGGTCTGGTTACTCATAGATTCGATCTGGTTTCGATTGGAATCTAAGTAATTCCATTATGAACACTGGTAGTATTTCTGAAGAATTGTTGATTTTAAGTTCCCAAATGGGATTCGGTCTTTATTGTATTACTCTGTTTGGGTCTATTTACTAAGTTCGTTGGGTCCAGTTTTCTGCTACTAATATTCATGTTGCGATTCTGATTCAGTTTTGGGCTAAATCTTAGTTTGGTTGTCACATCCCAACTCCAGTGGTGCGACAGTCCTAGGACAAGGGTAGGCTTAAGGCCACCATAAACCCATAGAACTCACATATCCTGGATCTCATACGCAATTATATCAAATGCAATATCATATAATATCATTTTCATAATCCATATAAGCATAATTCATTTCTTTACTATATCATTTCATAATAATATTCTCTTGTTCCTTACTGATAAAAAAATACATCTCACATCACTAAGGAACAAGAGTACCCAAAAGATAACAATTCATACATCAAAATATTATCATCCTCAAATGACTTACTACGGAGCTCTAGAGTATACTCCCATTACATATTGTGTCATAATACCATTCAATGAATATACATAATTGTTAGCCCTCTTGGGCTTGATGTTAATTTTAATGATAACAAAACAATATAAATGTATTATTTGAGCTAACATTTTGTTTGAGTTAGTAAAGGCATAAGAAATCATGACCATTGCTCAACTATAGGTTAATACATTCAAAAGGACTTGAATAACATTCAAAGAGAAGTCATTGAGTGCACATGCTTAGGGGGGAGCATACTTGGAGAGGTGCAAGAAGAAAATTATAAGTTGTTGAATTTCGGTGTGTCGCGGGCGCGACACAAGGAAGTCGC
>CANXYC010007532.1:0-12635 GCA_948193065.1 Aleurites moluccanus | reverse complement strand
ATGTACTTGATGTTTGTATAAAGAAATTGCTATGTATATATTGAATTCCAGGCAAACCAGAAAGTGCCTGAAAAATGAAAACGGACCCGTAATTTGGGAGCCAGTTGCGGCAGCGCAAACTAGGCTCCGGCGGGCCAAAATATGAAAATGTACCAAACCCTTTCTTTGGATTTATTATTGATATAAATCATCTTATAAGTCCTATTTGAGACTCATTTTGAAATATTTATGCCATATGTGACATTTGCATATAATATGCTATAACAGGACTACTGCGATGGTGTAGTAATAAACCATCGACTGTGATCACAGATTTATGTTATGGCCCTTGCTAGGGAGGGTAAGAATATTCCCTATGCCATGGCTGATTGGGGGAGATGTGATGAAAGGAAGCTACAGTATGATACATGTTATATTACAAATATCCTGTTATATTATATGCATTATGATCCATACTTTGTATTTCATCATGCTACCATTAGCATTACTATCTATAGATCATTAATGGATAAATATGACTGTCATGAATATTATTGCATACTCATATATATATTATGACTCACTGAGTATAAAGTTATACTCACCATTTCAATGGTTCAATGTTTTCAGGACCTCGGTAAAGAAGTCATGCATTGGCTATACCATCTCCAGCCTTGGATCAGATGTACGTATTAGAGGTCACTCCTGTGTATAGAGTTCCTTGGTAAATTATGTATAGAGGTTTGAATTGACTTAAGTAAAATGTTAAATGATAAAATGATATGACATGGATATGTATATATTGTACATATATATGATATATGAATTTGAGATAAAATGTATATGTGTTATATGATACGGATGAAAATATTGAAGTGCATTTTGAGTTGAAATTGATAAATGGAGGATATAAGGGGATGTATGTTATATCGGGAGTGCATTTTTATATGATTTACGGATAGCTTAAGTCAGATTTTTAAAGGAAACTCTGTCTGTTTTTCTAGAAGAATGTTTGATGATATGATGTTTTAAAAAAAAAAATTATCACCTAAAATGTATCACGGGTAAAGTAATGAATGTAATTGTTTAAGCATGGGTTCTTCGAGATACTAGTGGCTTAGGCATTACCCGTATCCTAGGACCGTCATAGTCTAAAGTTAGGCTGTGACACCTTGCCTCTGTCCTTCCTACTACAATGACTCTGTCATTCACTAGGTCTTGAAAAATATAAAATGATTTAAAGAAGATTATGTTTATAGGTAAGGATTCAGTTAATTTGTTGATAGATAAGAGGTTAAATTTGAATCCAGGAGCAAATAGAACCTCTGTAAGAACCAACGTATCTTGTAGTTTAATTGTTCTTGTTTGGTTGACTACTGAAGTATGTATCATTAGGCAATATGAGGTTAATTCTATGGATTATGCTGTTCAAGTGGATAAACAGATATTTATGTGGGCTTTGTCGTCTGTAGCCCCAATATCAAATCATCCAGGAAGAGGTGTCAATCACTGAGGCACTAGACAAACAAATGGTAAAAAATATACCTTCAAAATTCTGACTGTTTAAAATAGATTGACCAAGAACAGCTGTTGCCATATGACTTTTTGCTTTAATAAGGCTCTGCATTTGCTGTTGTAAGGTACTAAATATGGATGTAAGCTCCTCTATTTTGTTTGTTGTAGAGTCTGTTTCTCCTTCCATAAGTGTTTCTGAAGTTTGATCATTATGGTTATAGGCAAGCACTGGAGCAGCAATATTGTGCCTATTTGATACTTCACTCTTTTCTTTAGTTTTGAACCACTTAGGGTACCCTACAATTCTGAAGCACTTATCTCTAGTATGTCCATTCAAATTGCTATAAGTGCAATGACCTTTTGTAGGATCATACTTATTAAACTCTTTCTTGTATCCTTGGTTTCTAGCAGCCAATGCAAAATAATCATTACTCTCACAGAAATTTGTAAAGACTTGTTTCTGAGATTCTATCTTCAATAGCATAGAGTATGCCCTATTAACTGTTGGTAGTTGCTCTAGTAGAAGTATCTAGTTTATAGTTTGATCATATCCTTCATGAAGGCCCATTAGAAACTGCATTAGATTGTTTCTACTTTCTATGTCTGTGATTTTCTTTGAAACTCCATATTCACATGCTTGAATTGGTTCTATGCTAGCAAGCTCATCCCAAAGTTTCTTTAGTTTAGTAAAGTAAAGAACAACCGTGTCATTACCTTGGGATATTTATGAGATTTTTCTTCGAAGTTGATAGATCAAAAGACCATTGTTTTCTCCAAACCTTTCTAAAATTTCTTCCCAAAGCTCTCTAGCATTTGCTGTGCATATGAAGGCTTCCATATGTTATTTGGATATGGAATTAAGCATCCAAGAGGTAATCATATAATCACACCTCTTCCACTGCTCGTTTGCTTCAGAATCTGTTTTAAGTGGACTGATCTTTTCATTTATGAATCCTAATTTGTTTTTAGCTCCAAGTGCAATATTCATCGCCCTGCTCTATGATCTATAATTATTTCATGTCAAAGATGTTGTAACCAAGACTAATCCTAGATGATCAGAAGTCAATAGAGTTATTGGATTTGTGACTGATTGACTGTGATTTGCATGCTCTGTTTCTTTTGTTCGTGAGCTTTGTGTTGTTTCTGCAACTCAATCTTCCATTTTTCACGATTGATTTTGTTTATTTAATGAAATTTCTGAATTGTTTGGTTTCGAAGAAAAAACAAATTTGGCTTCTAGGAAAAATTGATTTCTGATTTTTGTTGAGAGAATTTTGGTTTATAGTTTAATGCCTGCTCTGATACCATATTTGTGAATAAAAAATCTCATTCATTCTTCATCAAGCTTACAAAGTCTCCTTTATATATAGGCTACTACACGTGCAAAATAAAGAGAAGTAAAATAGATGGATTGCCAACCTGTCACTCTAATAACAAACTCTCTTAACTAACTCTGCTTATGAAAAATCCATAACAGAATTGAAACTAAACATATAACAGACTTTAACAAACTATAATGACTAGTTTGACTAACCAAGAACATTGACTAATAAATTAACAGGCTCAATAAATTTGACTCATGATCTTCTAATTTTGAGTATGCTCACGTTATGCTACTCGAACTTCAAAATATAATATAAATATTCTCCAACTTCATTTAACTTTTACATAAAAATACTTTGTACCATTTTTCGTCTAACAAAATAAATGATTACTTACATGACTTCATAACTCAGTCTTGTTTAATTTTTTTTCATGTCAGTATACCTATTTGTAATACTGTCATTTTTTTTTATTAATTATATGTTTAATGAATTGATTGAGATTAAGAAATGTTTTGAGGAATCCAGAATTCTGTATGCAGGGAGGAGATTGTGAGGCTGGTTTTATGACTTTAAAGGAATAATTAGAAAAAGTGTAAAACATAAAAATTGTAGATTTATATCTCATCTTTAGGTCTGTAAAAGGGTTTTGTGAAATTTTGTGTGTGTGAGGAGATATGCCTCCTTGACCAGGACCTATCTGGTTCATTATTTTCTGCAGGAATCTGAGAATGTTTAATTTTTCTGGGAATGATTGAGGCTGAATGAGCCAAAAGTGTAAACATGAGAAATGTTCCTTTATGTGTTATGTTATTGGATGTAAAATTTCAAGGTAATTGGATAAGTATAGCTCAGTTGAGAGTGGAATTAATCAGACCTATTTAGATAATTTTGGGCAGTAAAAGTCAGGGTGAACTTTAGAAATTCACCATAATTTGTGTAGACCTCCTTTTGATTTGAATTTTGGATATATTAGACCTCTAAGTGTTTATTTTAAGTGAAAAAGAGAATCAGAGAGTTTGGATATCTATAGCTCATTTGCGAGCTAGTTTATTATGAGTTGACGAAGAAGGTTTTCCAGCTCGGTAGATATTAGTGGTGCGAGCCGGCAATGCGAAGAGGCATTGCGAGCTGGCAATACGGAGTGGCATTTTGCGAGATGGGATATACGAGGTGGCATTTTGTGAGATGGGATATGCGAGGTGGCATTTAGCGAAGCGAATGCGAGGTAGCATTTAGCGAAGTGGAATTCAACGAAGTGGCCTTTGCCGAGGTGGATTTGGCGAAAAGGATGTGAGGTAGCATTTGGCGAAGTGGAATTCAGCGAAGAGGAATTGGTGAAGTGGGATTGCCGAGGCGGCAATAGGTGAAGAGGAGAGATTGGCGAAGAGGCATTGCCGAGGTGGCATATGCGAGGTGGAAATAGAAGAGGAGAGATTGGCGAAGAGGCATTGCCGAGGTGGCATATGCGAGATGAAAATAGGCGAGGTGGCATATGCGAGGTGGAAATAGGCGAGGAAAGATTGGCAAAGAGGCATTGCTGGGGTGGCATATGCGAGATGGAATTAGGCGAGGAGAGTATTGGTGAGGTAGCATATGCGAAGTAGGATTGGTGAAATGGCATTGCCGGAGCGGATTGGTGAGGCGAGCTGGCGAAGCGGAATTGTGAGGCAGTAGCCTATTTAACCAGATACCAAGTAGCTTTTCTTTCACGATTTTCTTCTTCTTCTTTTCTTCATTCTTCTTCATTTCTTCTCAAATTTGTTCAATTTATTTTCTAATGCATTAATACTCAGAATTAATGCATTAAATCACTAGATTAACTCATTTAAAAAGACTTCAATCATCATTTCGGTCCAGATTCTTCAAGAACTCAGTTTTGGAGAAAATAAGGTAATTTTCTCCCAACTTCATTTTCTCTTTAGATTAAGAATTTCTGGTAATTAGAATAGTTATTTATAAGTATATAGAGTCTATTATTAGTAATTTAAGACTATTAATTTTGATAAATATGGAAGATATCAAAATTTTTGAAATTGATGAATAGTAAGTACGTTTTGAATTTCAGATTTTCTTTAAGAGATAAATTAAATTGAAGTTAGGAAACAATAATAGAGACTATAAAAGGGTTAAATTACAAGGAATTATATTATGTATTATTGATTTAAGGAAAACCCTAATTTTGAGAATTTGGAGAAACTTTTATAGGAGAAGAGAACTCAAGAAATTTGAGGAGATTATTAAATGAACAAGCTATGGAGGGAGATACGAGGATAAAATTATTGAGAGGTAAGTATGAATATCTTAAATATGTTTACTTCTTACGAGATGATTGCTAAATATTCATATATATATATATATACATTTAGTATTGCCACTGTAATATTATGACTTGCATTATGTATTCGTTTATTATATATATATATATGATAATGATTTGGTCATTTCTTGGACCAAGATCATGATTAAGCCTTTGTTATAAATGCTAATTGGTCTCTTGACCAAATTCAGTTTTGTTGAGAACACAATATCTTCTTTATGAACCTGAGACATAGGTGCATAGAACACTTTTCCCAATGAGAGTAAATTCATTGGTCCAATGTGCACAATAGGAACTCGGTTGATAGGGTATAGTATCAGTGCTCTACCTAGAGGGGGTCACGAGCTCTAGGCGTATACCCGCATAAGCATATGTGCCATGTTAAGGTAGCAAGGCTACTGATACGTATGTTATGATATGAGATCAGTTCTATCATATGAGATTTGATAATGCCATTTTTTGTGGGCATTTTATGTTCTATATGAGAATCATGATTTGATTTGTGATATGATTTGATAGTGCTAATTATTATAAGCACTCATGTTCCTTTCAAGTAAAAGCTTGAGATTCTTTCATATCCAAATATATAAATATATATGTTTATGTTCATGATTTGATATTTAGATTCTTGATTTATGATGTTCATATCTTATTGAGTTGAAGGCTCATCCCTCTTCTGTGATTTCAGGTGCAAGTGTAGCTCGAGAGAGAGCTAATCCAGAGGATAGAGCTTCTTGACTTATTCTTCCTAAGAAGCTTGGATGTAATTATTTTGGATATTATTTTGATATATGTATATGTTTATATAATCATGTCTTTTGAGGTACATACTCTTAGAGCTCCGTAGTTAGATATGGGATGTTGATTTTGTATCCATGGATGTTATTTGTAGACTCTCACTTGTTCCATATTGATGTTAGATTCATCTTTTGATCGGTAAGGAACAAGTAGAGATGTTATGTTATAAATGATAATTTATCAGATTTAATGATTTGTTTTGGATAGAATGTATGTTATTATGTTTGAGATAGGTTTAGTTTAGGGTTCTACGGGTTTATGGTGGTCTTATGCCTATCCTTGCCCTAGGACCGTCACACCGGTGGAGTCGGGGTGTGACAAAGGTGGTTTCAGAGCTATAGGTTTATAATTCTAAGATAGATAGATATATGTGCAAGTTCCCTAGTATAAGTGATTGATTAAGATGACTACGAAGCATAGGATTCATGTCTCGTCAATGTTATGTATTCTTTTGGTATAGATCTACGATAATTTTGTGTTTGAAGTCTGAATTTGTTTTGTTTTCTTATTAGTATTGAGATGCCTCTGAGGTGAGGAAGAGGACGTGGTCGAGGCCGCCCTAGAAGAGAGCTACCTTCTGAAGAAGGATCAGTGGGTAGAGTGGGAGGTGATGATGTTCCTCCGGAGCCGTAGGTGGATGTGGTTCATATGGCACAGCCGTTGGATCAGTTGCAGAGGAACTATGAGATGATAGCTGAGTTTATTACCCAACAGAGGCAATAGTAGGCTCCTCCAGTATAGATAGTTCCTGATGTACCAGTGCCTCCAGTAGTTCCTCCACCCCCACCAGCAATGGTACCTCAGGTTGAGGAGGTTTTGTTTGAGAAATTCTTGAAGCTCAAGCCTTCAGAGTATAGAGGTGACGTAGATCCTACATATTTTCTTAAGGAGATAGAAGAGAAAATTTAGATTTTGAGAATTCCTGATAGAAGGGCAATTGAGTTTGCGGGATACTTGATGAAAGTCGAAACTATGGATTGGTTTAGACGGAGTATTCCAGGTATGCTTCGGGATCATGGAGAGTTGTCTTGGGAGAGATTCAGAAAATTGGTCCTTAGTGAGTTTCTTCCAGAGAGTGTGAGGGATGCTAAATCCATTGAGTTTGAGAGATTGGTTCAGACTCCGGGTATGACTGTGTCAGAGTATGCAAAGAGGTTCAGTCAGTTGAGCAAGTTTGCTCTAGCTCTTGTGCCTACAGAAGCCGCTCGGATTCAGAGATTCTGTAAGGGGCTTATAGCTCCATTATTTATAATTTTGGCTGCTCTTTAGTTTGACTCTTACTCCAAGCTTATGGATAAGGCTAGAGTAATTGAGAATAGGTAGATGGAGGTTAGATCTGATAGGGAAGAGAAGAAGAAAGCTAAGATTGGAAGTTTCTCTAGGCAGGATAGTGGGGTAAAGAGTATGAATATTTCGCCTCAATTAGTTTCTCGGAGCGGATATAGAGGACCATCAGGAAGATCCCAGTAGAGACCGAATCCCTCTAGATTTGCCAGTTGCTTCTTTGGTTCAGGTGCATGCTATGGGTGTGGACAACATGGTCATTTGCTTAAGAATTGTCCACAGTCTTCTTTTGGAGCTAGACCCCAGTCTTCTCATACTACAGTTCAGATGGTTAGAGAGAGGAGTGTGGGTCAGCAGTTCGGCATTAGCTGAGGTGTTTTGGGTAGAACTCCTGATGCAGGTAGAGTTTCAGGTCAGTTTTTAGGACAAGCTACTAGTTAGGCACCTATGGGAAGAGGTAGAGGAAGAGTGTTTACTCTTACGCAGCAGGAGGCCCAAACTTCTAACACGGTGGTCACAGGTGTTCTTCCTATTCAGCCTTTGAATGCTAGAGTGTTGTTTGATTCAGGAGATAAGCACTCATTTGTTTCTTCATGCTTTGCTAAGAAATTAAGTATGCCATGTGAATTGCTTGAGAATGCTTTGGTAGTATCGACTCCTTTAGAGGAAGAGATTAAGGTTCATGATTTTTATCCATCTTGTGTGGTTAGTATAAGTGGTAAGAGTTTAGCAGCAGACTTGATTGTGTTGCCTGTGCTAGAATTTGATGTGATATTAGGCATGGATTGGTTGTCCAAGTATTATGCAACCATAGATTGCAATGGAAAGAAGTTGGTCTTCAAGCCACCTTCAGGTGAGGATTTTGAATTTTAAGGGGAAAGGAGTGAAGCACCTTATAATGTAATATCAACCTTAAGGGCGAGGAGATTTATGAGGAAAGGATGCCAAGGATATTTGGCTTATGTCCGAGATGCTCAAAAGGAAGCAAAAGATTTGGAGTAGATTCCTATTGTCATCGAGTTTCCAGATGTATTTCCTGAGGAGTTACCTGGGTTGCCACTAGATAGAGAGATAGAATTCGGTATTGAGTTACTACCTGGCACAGATCCAATTTCTATTCCACTATATTGAATGGCACCAGTGGAATTGAGAGAGTTAAAGACTCAATTGCAAGATTTGCTTGACAAGGGATTCATCAGAACTAGCAGTTTACCTTGGGGTGCACCTGTACTCTTTGTGAAGAAGAAAGATGGTTTCATGAGATTGTGTATAGATTACAGACAACTCAACAAGGCAACTATCCGGAATAAGTATCCTTTGCTAAGGATAGATGATTTATTTGATCAGTTACAGGGTGCAAGCCATTTTTCCAAGATAGACTTGAGATCAGGTTACCATCAGTTGAGGATTCGGAATGAGGATGTGTTGAAGACAACTTTCCGGACAAGATATGGTCACTATGAGTTTCTAGTATTACCGTTCGGATTGACCAATGCACCAGCTGCATTTATGGACTTGATGAACCGGGTATTCAAACCATTCTTGGACAAGTTTGTCATTATGTTTATTGATGATATTCTTGTATATTCTAAAAGTGAAGAAGAGCATGAGGAACATCTTAGGATTGTGTTGCAGACCTTGAGAGAGCATCAGTTGTTTACTAAATTCTCGAAGTGTGAGTTTTGTCTTGAGAGTGTGGGCTTTCTAAGACACATAGTGAGCAAGGATGGGCTTAAAGTTGATCCCAGGAAGGTGGACGCAATTCTGAATTGGCCTAGACCCACAAATGTTTCTGAAGTTAGGAGTTTTTTGGGTTTGGCAAGTTACTACCGAAGATTTGTTCAAGACTTCTCCAAGATTGCAGCTCCTTTGAGTAAGCTCACCCGGAAGCAAGTGAAGTTTCTATGGTCAGATGCATGTGATAAGAGCTTCCAAAAGTTAAAGACTTGTCTCACCACGACACCTATCTTAGCTTTATCATCGAGTGAAGGAGGATATGCGGTGTATTGTGATGCATCGAGAGTAGGGCTTGGTTGTGTACTTATGCAGCGTGGTAAGGTGATAGCTTATGCTTCTAGACAGTTGAGGAAGCATGAGGTGAATTATCCAACACATGATCTTAAGATGGCTGCAGTTGTATTTGCCTTGAAGATATGGAGACATTATATGTATGGAGAGAGGTCTGAGATCTTCACAGATCATAAGAGTTTGAAATATATATTTCAGCAAAAAGATATTAACCTTAGGCAATGAAGATGGGTTGAATTGCTTAAAGATTATGACTGTGAGATTTTATACCATCCAGGAAAAGCCAATGTAGTGGCTGATGCTTTGAGCAGGAAGTCTTTAGGAAGCTTAGCTCATGTTCATGTGAGTAGAAAAGCATTGGTGAGAGAAATGCAGGAATTGTGTGATTCAGGAATCAGTTTGGATTTGTCAAATTCAGGAGTGCTTTTAGCTTATTTCCAGGTTAAGCCAGTTCTCATTGAGCAGATTAGAGAAGCTCCAAACAAAGACCCTCAGTTGATGAAGCTAAAGAACGATGTGGAATCAGGAAAGGCTCCAGGATTTATTGTGAATGATGGCGTGTTAAGGTTTGGTAGCAGACTGTGTATTCCAGCAGTTGATGGTTTAAGGGATATGATTCTTAGGGAAGCACATCATGCTAAGTATAATGTGCATCTAGGTGCAACAAAGATGTACCATGACATTAAGGATTCCTATTGGTGGGGTGGAATGAAAAAGGATGTGGATGAGTTTGTGGCAAGGTGTTTGACTTGCCAACAAGTGAAATTTGAGGATCAGAAACCTTCGGGTCTATTGCAGCAACTGCCCTTATGGGAGAGGATAACCATGGATTTTGTGGTGGGGTTGCCAAGTACTTCAAGTGGTCATGACTCAATATGGGTAATTGTGGACAGATTGACAAAGTCAGCTCATTTTCTGCCAGTCAAGATAACCTATACGGCTTCTCAGTATGCACAAATTTATGTTGATGAGATAGTAAGACTTCATGGAATACCAGTTTCCATCATATCTGATAGAGTTACTCAGTTCACTTCAAGGTTTTGATAGAAATTGCAAGAGTCTTTAGGCATTCGACTTGATTTCAGCACGGCCTTTCATCCGCAAATAGATGGACAGTCCGAGAGAACAATCCAAACTCTAGAAGATATGCTAAGGATGTGTATTCTGGATTTTGGAAGTAATTGGGATAAACACTTGGCGTTGATAGAGTTTGCTTATAACAACAGTTATCACTCAACTATTCAGATGTCTCCCTACAAAGCTTTGTATGGTAGGAGGTGTAGGTCTCCTTTGTGTTGGAATGAAGTGGGAGAGAAGCATATAGAAGGACCCAAATTGATTCAGTATACAGCAGAGAAGGTTCCACTTATAAGGGAAAGATTGAAGACAGCCTTCAGTCGGCAAAAGAGTTATGCAGACCCAAGGAGGAAAGACCTTCAGTTTGTGGTTGAAGACTTAGTGTTCTTAAAGGTCTCACCTATGAAAGAAGTCTTAAGGTTTTGTAAGAAGGGCAAGTTATCTCCAAGGTATATTGGACCCTTTGAGATTTTGGATAAGGTTGGAGAGGTTTCATATAGGTTAGCTTTGCCGCCGAACTTGGACAGTGTGCATCCAGTCTTCCATGTGTCAATGATTCGAAAGTATGTGGCAGATTCTTCTCATATATTGCAAGCTCAAGTAGTAGATCTTCAGTAAGACTTGACTTTTGAAGAGGTTCTAGTGGCAATTATTGATAAATCAGTCAAAAAGCTATGGAACAAAGAAATAGAAATGGTTAAGGTCTTATGGAAGAACCAAGTGATGGAAGAGTGCACTAAGTGATGGAAGAGTGCACTTGGAAAAGTGAGCAAGTTATGTGAGCTAAATATCCCCACCTATTTCAAAAGTAAGTGAATTCTTAAATTCGAGGACGAATTTAATTAAGGAGGGAAGAATGTAATATCTTAGTAAATTATTTATTTATTATTATTTTTTATTGTTTATGAGTAATCTGTTTAGTATTTAAAAAAAATCTTAGAATTGTGTTTTGATGAGATTTTGTGAAGTCAGTGCTGTGACTTCACGGAATATATGAATATAGAAGTTTTAGATTTATATTTTATTAATTTATTTTACCTTGAGTCTATTTTGGTAGTAACCTGTTTGTCAATTGTAACTTTGTAATTAGAGGAATTATGCTTCTTTGATCAGAGTAAGTATGGCATGTTATGTGTTGCTTAAGTCTGAGTATATTATTTATTTTAGAATGATAGTGGCTGAGCGAGTCAGGTATTAACATGGGAAGTGATTTCTGTATGTGTTTTATAGTCAGTTATAGAATTGAGGAAATTGAGAATTTAAGCGTGTTTGCAGATCAGGTAGTGCGAGTTGGCGAGGAGAGTTTCCCAGCTCGGCAAATCAGGTAGTGCGAGTTGGCGAGGAGAGTTTCCCAGCTCAGCAAATCAGGTAGTGCAAGTTGCTGAGGTGAATTTGGTGAAGAAGATTTAGAGAGGTGGCCTTTGCTAAGGTGGATTTGGGGAAGAGGATTTAGCGAGGTGGCCTTTGCCGAGGTAGCATTTGGTGAAGAAGATTTGGCGAGGTAGCCTTTGCCGAAGTGGCATTTGGCGAAGAGGATTAGGCAAAGAGGATTTGGCGAGGAGGCCTTTGCCGAAGTGGCATTTGGCGAAGAGGATTAGGTGAAAAGGATTTAGCGAGGAGGCCTTTGCCGAAGTGGCATTTGGGAAGAGGACTTGGCGAAGAGGACTTGGCAAAGAGGATGCGAGGTGGCAATTAGCGAAGCGAATGCGAGGTTGCATTTGGTGAAGTGGAATTCCCAAAATGGGAATTGCCGAGCTGACATTTGGCGAGATGGAATTTGCGAAGTAGAATTCGCGAAGTAGCAATTGTCGAGCTGGCATTTCGCGAGGTGGAATTTGCGAAGTGGGATTTGCGAAGTGGAGCGGTAGTCTATTTATTGGAGAGGCAGTAGCCAAATTTCACGATTTTCTTCTTCTCTCTTTTCTTCCTTCTTCTTCATTTCTTCTCCTTTCTCTCTCAAATCTGTCCCATTTATTTTCTAGTGCATTAATATTCCTAATTAATGTATTAAACCATTATATTCTCTCATTTATTTAAACTTCAGTCATCATTCCAAGTCAAGATTTTTCAAGGACGCAAATTGGGGAAATAAGATAATTCTTCTCTGAGCTCTATTTTTCTATCAAATTAAAGTCTTGGGTAGTTAGAATAATTATTTATGAGTTAGCTAAGACCTATTAAGAGCATTTAAGGCCATTAATTTTGGTTGATATGGAAGATGTGGAAAATTATGAATCGGATGAATAGTGATGTGAATAGTATTCATGTTCAAATTTTAAATATTCTTAAGAGATAAATTAAATTGATGATTA
>CANXYC010007528.1:0-22708 GCA_948193065.1 Aleurites moluccanus | reverse complement strand
TCCATTGAGTTTGAGAGGTTGGTTCAGACTCCTGGTATAACTGTTTCAGAGTATGCAAAGAAATTCAGTCAGTTGAGCAAGTTTGCTCCAGCTCTTGTGCCTACAGAAGTAGCTCGAATTCAGAGATTCCGTAGAGGACTTATAGCTCCATTGTTTAAATTTTTGTTTGCTCTTGAGTTTGATTCTTACTCTAAGCTTGTGGATAAGGCTAAAGGATAGAGAATAGAGAGATGGAAGTTAGATCAGAAAGGGAAGAGAAAAAGAAGGCAAAGATTGGAAGTTCCTCTAGGCAAGATAGCGGGGTAAAGAGTATGAATATCTAGCACCAATCAGCTTCCCAGAGCGGATATAAAGGACCATCAGGGAGATTCTAACAGAGACTGAATACATCTAGATTTACTTCTCAAATGAGCTATAGTACAGCCAGTTCTGCACTATCTAGGACTTATAATCCTTCTTGTCCTACGTGTGGTAAGCTTCATAGAGGACCATGTTTCTTTGGGTCAGGTGCATGTTATGGATGTGGACAGCATGGTCATTTGCTTGAGGATTGTCCACAACCTTCTTTTAGAGCTAAACCCCATTCTTCCCTAACTACAGTTTAGATGGTTAGGGAGAGGAGTGTGGGTCAGCAGTCCGACGTTGGCCATGATATTGTGGGTAGGACTCCAGAGGCAGGTAGAGGTTCAGGTCAGATTTTTGGACAAGCTACCAGTCAGGCACCTATGGGAAGAGGTAGAGGAAGAGTGTTTGCTCTTACTCAGCAAGAGGCCCAAACTTCTAACACTGTGGTCACAGGTATTCATCCTATTCAGGCTTTGAATGCTAGAGTGTTGTTTGATTCAGGAGCTACGCATTCATTTGTTTCTTCATGTTTTGCTAAGAAATTGAATGTGCCATGTGAATTGCTTATGAATGCTTTGGTAGTATCGACTCCTTTAGAGGAAGAGATTGAACTTCATGATTTATATCCATCTTATGTGGTTAGCATAAGTGGTAAGAGTTTAGAAGTAGATTTGATTGTGTTACCTGTGTTAGAATTTGATGTGATTTTGGGCATGGATTGGTTGTCCAAATATTACGCAACCATAGATTGCAATGGAAAGAAGTTAGTCTTCAAGCCACCTTCGGGTGAGGAGTTTGAGTTCTAAGGGGAACGGAGTGAAGCACCATATAATATGATATTAGCCTTAGGGGTGAAGAGATTGATGAAGAAAGGGTGCCAAGGATATTTGGCTTATGTCCGAGATACTCGAAAGGAAGTAAGAGATTTGGAGCAGATTCCTATTGTTAGAGAGTTTCCAGATGTATTTCTTGAAGAGTTACCTGGTTTGCCACTAGATAGAGAGATAGAATTTGGTATTGAGTTGCTATCCATCACTAATCTGATTTCAATTCCTCTATATCATATGGCACGAGTATAATTGAGAGAGTTAAAGACTCAATTACAAGATTTGCTTGACAAGGGATTTATCAGACCTAGCAGTTCACCATGGGGTGCACGAGTACTCTTTGTGAAGAAGAAGGATTGTTCTATGAGATTATGTATGGATTACAAGCAGCTCAACAAGGCAACTATCAGGAATAAGTATCATTTGCCAAGGATAGATGATTTATTCGATCAGTTGCAGGGTGCAAGTCATTTCTCCAAGATAGACTTGAGATTAGGTTACCATCAATTAAAGATTCGGAATGAAGATGTGTTAAAGACAGCTTTCCGAACAAGATATGGTCACTATGAGTTTCTAGTATTACCATTTGGATTGACTAATGCACCAGCTGCATTTATGGACTTGATGAACTGGGTCTTCAAGCCATTTTTGGACAAGTTTGTCATTATGTTTATTGATGACATTCTTGTGTATTCTAAAAGTGAAGAAGAGCATAGAAAGCATCTTAGAATTGTGTTGCAGACTTTAAGAGAGCCTCAGGTGTTTGCCAAACTTTCAAAGTGTGAGTTTTGGCTCGAGAGTGTAGGCTTTCTAGGGCACATAGTGAGCAAGGATGGGCTTGAAGTTGATGGATGCAATTCTTAGTTGGCCTAAACCAACAAATATTTCAGAAGTTAGAAGTTTCTTGGGTTTGACAGGCTATTACATAAGGTTTGTTCAAGACTTCTCTAAGATTGCAGATCCTTTTAGTAAGCTTACCCAGAAACAAGTGAAATTCTTATGGACAGATGCATATGATAGTTTTCAAAAGCTAAAGACATGCCTCACCACGGCACCTATCTTAGCTTTGTCGTCTGGTGAAGAAGGTTATGCGGTGTACTGTGATGCATCAAGAGTAGGGCTTGGTTGTGTGCTTATGCAGCATGGTAAGGTGATAGCCTATGCTTCTAGGCAGTTGAGAAAGCATAAGGTGAATTATCCAACACATGATCTTGATATGGTTGCAGTTGTGTTTGCCTTGAAGATATGGAGACATTATATGTATGGAGAGAAGTGTGAGATCTTTACATATCACAAGAGTTTGAAATATATATTTCAGCAGAAAGATCTTAACCTTAGGCAAAGAAGATGGGTTGAATTGCTTAAGCATTATGACTGTGAAATATTATATCATCCAGGAAAGGCTAATTTAGTGGCAGATGTATTGAGCAGGAAGACTTTAGGAAGCTTAGCCCATATCCAAGTGAGTAGAAGATCATTAGTGAGGGAAATACAGAGATTGCGTGACATGGGGATCAGTTTGGATTTTTCAGATTCTAGAGTGCTTTTAGTATATTTCCAAGTCAAGCTGGTTTTCATTGATCAGATTAGAAAAGCTAAAGACAAAGATCCTCAGTTGGTGAAGCTAAAGAACAATATGGGATCAGAGAAGGCTCCAGGATTTGTTGTAACTGATGGCATTTTGAGGCTCAGTAACAGGTTGTGTGTTCCAATAGTTGATGGTTTGAGGGATATGATTCTTAAGGAAGCACATTATGCTAAGTATAATATACATCCAAGTGCAACGAAGATGTATCATGACATTAAGAATTTCTATTGGTGGAGTGGAATGAACTAGGGTGTGGCTGAGTTTGTGGCAAGGTGTTTGACTTGTCAACAAGTAAAATTTGAGCATCAGAAACCTTCGGGACTACTGCAGCAGTTGCCGCTACCATAATGGAAATGGGAGAGAATAACCATGGATTTTGTTGTGGGGTTGCCAAGGACTTTAAGTGGACATGACTCAATATAGGTAATCATGGACAGATTGACCAAGTCAGCTCACTTTCTGCCAGTCAAGACAACATACACAACTTCTCAGTATGCACATATATATATATATTGATGAGATAGTGAGACTTCATGGAATACCAGTTTCCATCATATCCGATAGAGGTACTCAGTTCACTTCAAGGTTTTGGCAGAAATTGCAAGAGTCTTTGGGTACTCAACTCGATTTCAGCACAACTTTTCATCCTCAAATAGATGGGCAGTCCAAGAGAACTATCCAAATTTTAGAAGATATGCTAAGGATGTGCATTCTGGATTTTGGAGGAAATTGGGATAAGCACTTGCCATTGATATAGTTTGCCTATAACAACAATTATCGCTCAACTATTTAGATGTCTCCCTATGAAGCTTTGTATGGTAGGAGGTGTAGGTCTCCTTTGTGTTGGGATGAAGTGGGAGAGAAGTATATTGAAGGGCCTGAATTGATTCAGCTCATAAGGGAAAGATTGAAGACAGCCTTCAGTCGACAAAAGAGCTATGCAGACCCGAGAAGGAAG
Organism: Aleurites moluccanus; assembly: GCA_948193065.1. Taxonomy (NCBI): domain Eukaryota; kingdom Viridiplantae; phylum Streptophyta; class Magnoliopsida; order Malpighiales; family Euphorbiaceae; genus Aleurites; species Aleurites moluccanus. The sequence goes on along the minus strand of CANXYC010007528.1, from coordinate 18,990 downwards.
GACCTTCATTTTATGGTTGGAGACTTATTATTCTTAAAGGTCTCGCCTATAAAAGGAGTCTTAAGGTTTGACAAGAAAGGCAAGTTATCTCCAAGGTATATTGGACCATTTGAGATTTTGGATAAAGTTGGAGAGGTTTCATATAGGTTAGCCTTGCCACCGAATTTGGACAGTGTGTATCCAGTTTTACATATGTCAATGCTTCGAAAGTATGTGGCAGATTCTTCTCATCTGTTGCAAGCTCAAGCAGTAGATCTTCAACAAGACTTAACTTATGAAGAGGTTCATGTAGCAATTGTTGATAAATTGGTCAAAAAGTTAAGGAACAAAGAGATAGAAATGGTTAAGGTTTTATGGAAGAATCAAGTAATGGAGGAGTGCACGTGGGAAAGTGAGCAAGCTATGCGAGCTAGATACCCCCATTTATTTCAAGTTTAAAGTGAATTCTTTAAATTCGAGGATGAATTTATTTAAGGGGGGAAGAATGTAATACCTGTGTAATTTATTTTATTATGAATGTTTGTTGTGAGTCAGTATTGTGATTTTACTGAATATGTGGATAAGCGTGAATATATATATTTTAGATTTATATTTTATCTTAAGTCTGTTTGGCAATTGTGAATTTAGTATTTGAAAGGAAATATGTTTCCTCGACCAGAGCATGTGTGGTTTGCAAATTCTTGCAGTAAGTCTGAGTATGCTATTATTTGTTTTGATAAAGTTAATAGCTGAGCGAGTCAAGTGCAAACGTGAGAAATGTTTCTTTAGGTGTTATATAGATAGTTGTAGAATTGAGGAATTGGATGTCAGTAGCTCAAGTGCGAAATGGTCTTGTGCGAGTTGGCAAGGAGGTTTCCCAGCTCAGCAGATCAGGTAGTGCGAGGTGGCATTGGGCGAAGTGGGAATTCAGCGAAGTGGCATTTTCCGAGGTGGCATTTGGTGAAGTAGAAATTTAGCGAAGTGGTATTAGCCGAAGTGGCATTCTACGAAGTGAAAATTCTGCAAAGTGGGTTTGGCGAAGTAGGATTGTCGAAGTGCCATTCTGTGAAGTGGGTTTGGTGAAGTAGGATTGTTAAAGTGGCATTCTGCGAAGTGGAATTCTGCGAAGTGGGTTTGGAGAGGTGGAATTGCCGAAGTGGTATTCTGCGGAGTGGAATTCTGCAAAGTGGGATTGGCGAAGTGAAAAGTGGCGAAGAGGAAAGTGGCAAAGAGGAAAATTAGCGAAGCAGTAGCTTATTTAGTGGAGAGGCAGTAGCCATCATTTTCATGATAATTTCTTCTCTTTTCTTTCTTTCTTCTTCATTTCTTCTCCTATTTCTCTCCAATCTGTTCTATTTGTTTTCTAATGCATTAATACTCAAAATTAATGCATTAAATCACTAAATTAACTCATTCAAAGGCTTAATCATCATTTCAAGCCCAGATCCTTCAAGAGCTCAGTTTTGGGGAAAATAAGGTGATTTTCTCCAAACTTCTTTTCTCTTATTAGATTAATATTTTTGGTCATTAGAATAATTATTATGAGTTATATAGAGCCTGTTATGAGTATTTAAGGCTATTAATTATGAGTAGTATGGTAGGTACCAGAATTTATGAGTTTTGATGAATAGTGATGTAAATAGTGACTATGTTCATAAATTTCAGATTTTCTTTAAGAGATAAATTAAATTGATGTTAGGAAACAATAATAGAGACTATAAGATGGATAAAATTACAAGAGACCATATTATGTATCATTATTGAGGAAACCCTAATTTGTAGAATTTGGGGATTTTGATTAGGCTTGGACAATTCAAGGAATTGATGGGGATTTTCATCTAAGCAAGTGTTGGTCTGTGTAGTGGAAAGAAATGCTGAGAGGTAAGTTATGAATTACATAAAGGTATATTTCTCCTTATGAGATAAATTATTAAATATTTATGTATATACTTTATGATATGAATCCTTTATTGGATTACCTCCCTCATGTAAACACTTAATGTATAAAAATGACTTAGTTTTCTTCTTGAACCAAGATCATGAACAAGCCTTTGATATATATGATATATGGTCTCTTGAATAAATCTGAATTTTTATGTGAACCTCTTATTATGGTGACATATGATATGCATAAGTATAGGAAGTTTTTCCCAATGAGAGTAAATTCATTGGTCCATGTGCACAATGGGAGCCCAGCTGATAGGGTTTTTATCAGTGTTCCACCCAGAGGGGGCCATAAGCTCTAGGCATATGCCCGTGCAAGCATATGTGTACGTTAAGGTAGCAAGGCTACTAATACGTTATGATATGATATCAGTACTATCTTATATGTGATTTGATAATGCCATCCTTTGCAGGCATTCTTATGTTCTAAATGAGAACCACGATTTGACTTATGATATGATTTGATAGTGCTATTTGTTGTAAGCACTCATATTTTTCTTCAAGTATAAGCTTATGATTCTTTCATGCCCAAGTATATGTATATGTATATGTTCATGATTTGATACTCAGATTCTTGATTTACCTATCGTATATTAGAGGTCATATTTTATTGAGTTGAAGGCTCATTCCTCTTCTGTGGATTTCAGGTGATAGTGTAGCTCGAGAGAAAGCTAATCCAGAGGATAGAGCTTCTTGATTTCTTCTTCACAAGAAGCTTGGATGTAATTATGCTGAATATTATTATTTTTGTTATGCATATATGTATATAAATTTATCTATTAAGAAGTACTCTTTTAGAGTTCTGTAGATAGATATGAATGATTGATTTTGTTGCCATGGATGGCATTTGTAGATTCTTCTTTGTTCCATATTGATGTGAGAACTATCTTTTGATCGATAGGGAATAAGCGGAGGTGATATGATATAAAAATGATAAATTATAAGATATGATGTTTGCATTGAAATATATGTTATTATGTATGAGACAGGTTTAGTTGAGGGTTCTATGGGTTTATGGTGGCCTTATGCCTACCCTTGCCCTAGGACCATCGCACCGGTGGTGTTGGGGTGTGACAATATGACTGGTTCCATTCTTGGTACAAAGGTGGTTATTCAACATTATAAATTGTGGCACATGGTTGAACATTTAGTGTGCATAACATTTAGTGTATCATGGTGCAAGATTATCAAAGTTCAATATCACAATCAATTTTTTCAAGTGAACAATATAATAGGCATTTCAATTTCAATGACCATAAAGAAAATTAAGCTTGGATTATCAAAGAATGATCAATGGTAATAACACAAAGGCATTCAGTCAAGAAGGAAAAATGCTCATTTAAATTCAATAATTCAAAGTTATGGATATGCATAATGAAATATACATAACTCACCTTGCTTAACAACTTCAAATTATTCTTCATTTCCTCACTTAGAACTTTCACTTACATCATCTTCATCATTTGAAGCTACACATTAATTAAGCATTAAAATCAATACTTAATCACATGTCATATACTAATCTTAACTTTAGTTTAATTAATTCTCATATATTCCTTAACTTAGGGTTTTGTCTTTTGAATCTTTTACTTATTTCTTCATTCTGGCAGTCTGGATACTTCTACCTATAATTCATGCTATATATGTATAATTTCATTGATTCTTTTTCCTACTTAAACTAGACACAGGTTCAAAGATATCCAAAATTCATATTTATTCTAGTACTACACAACATATGGTGACAGTTTGAATACAACCCTACTATTATGTTCCTTCTATTCGGAAAGTTAACACTAATTTGGTTGCATCTCATAAAATAAAAATCCAATTCTAAAACCATTTTATAAGATTTTATATAAGACGTAAATGAACAAATTTCATATGAATACTTTACCTAATTTAGTTTCTAACATCCTCTAAAATTAAAACACAATAGCCTTTTTGTGAAATCTTACATCCAAGTCAGTCTCAATTTTTACTTAATATCTCTTTCTTCACTTCAAATTACATAAAATACTTTTACAGGAATATAAATAACATATATATCTATAACTTTTATGTTTTATACTTAAGAAAATTTTGTCATTAATGTCACAAAATAACTTACTCAAGCTATTACTTCAATACAGAGTCTAAATTTCTTAATTCACACATAATAATCTTTACTTTACCTAATTATCTAAAATTAAAACACAATAGCCTTTTTGTGAAATCTTACATCCAAGTCAGTCTCAATTTTTACTTAATATCTCTTTCTTCACTTCAAATTACATAAAATACTTTTATAGGAATATAAATAACATATATATCTACAACTTTTATATTTTATACTTAAGAAAATTTTGTCATTAATGTCACAAAATAACTGACTCAAGCTATTACTTCAATACAGAGTCTAAATTTCTCAATTCACACATAATAATCTTTACTTTACCTAATTAGTTCTTAACATATAACTTTGAAAAAAAAAACCCTAATTCTTTAGTTATAACCACATATAATCTCATGTTTTTCTCCAATTAATAAATTCAATAACCATCTAATCGATATATATCATTGAACAAATAAAACATCAAGAAAATAGAATTTTAGCTTAATAAAAAATTTCATTCTTCCTTGTCACCTTTGAAATTTCTCCTTCTCTTCTTTCTTTACTCTTCCTTTTCCTACACCATTATTACCTCTTAATCACCTTCTCACCCTTATGTTAACTAAACTACAGAATTTGATGGAGGAATCCCACTAATATCTTATTTTAAGGGAGGGTTTTGTGAAGTAAGATAGAAAATATGACAAAGGAAATGCTTGGTTATAGGTTCAGCAAAATGAAAGTTCTTGTGTAGAATTTTTTTTTTCCAACACTTCACTCTTATTCTTAGACTTTTGTATGAGTTCAATAAAAATACAACACAAAAAAATAAGTTTTGGATAGAAATCTTTAGAGAATTCTAGAAAAATGATGATATTTTCCTTTGTAAAATTTGACATGTGCTCAATTCTTTCTTTTAAAATTTTTACTTCAAATAAACAACAAAATTTATGCCACCGCACCAACTCATGGCCAACCCACTCTTCAGTTATTAAAGAAAATTTGTTTTCAACTTTATTGATATAATTTATTAGGTGAAACTATTGAAGATAAGTGTAAAAATTTTTGTTCCATTAAAATTTGACATGTGTAAAGTTTTTTTTATAATAATTCTTTAAAGTTTTATCACATCCCAATTTTGTAACATGATGGTCCTAGGATGTAGGAACAGCATAAGGCTACCAACACCCATAGAACCCTTCTTTAACCTGTAAACATCACCTGCTATAACATATCTATATCCATGTAATATGTCTATCTGTTATCATCTGCGATCATATATGATCTCAACACATCTCATTTACATTATATATTAATAACTAATAATATTATAGACCATACTAAGTATAGTCATCCCAATAATTTACATATCCATGGAGCATCTAAACTATATACAAGGAATATATACAAGTTCAATATTTACATTATTATATCACAGCTGGATCCACTGATGAAGAAATCTTGGACGACCAGCTCTACTCCTGACCTGAAAAGGTCAAACCACTAAAAGGGTGAGTATTTTCATACTCAGTGAGTCAATATATATATTATCACACATTAAGCTAGGTAAGAAACAACAAATGAACAGTATTAACAATGGACTCATAAATAGCACACCAAAGGATCAAATCAAGGGAAATGGTTTATTGACATCAAAAATGGATGTATAGGCACTGGAAGAAATAATAACTATGTATATATAACAGATAATGGGCCATGAAATGCATATCATTATCAATACAACATATAAATAGAATAAGGTGGATCAGACCCTATGGCCAGGACCATAACCCTTCCCAGCTAAGGTATCACTCAAATTTCATTGTGCACAATGCTGATGGTATTTACCCACTACCCCATCAGTAAGGTAGCTTTATCATACAAACATTAGAATAGGCTAAAGATAGCAAATAAAATATCAAATAGGCAAAAAAAACAACAAGGTTCAGTTTCTGTAACTCTAGCTTAATTGAGCTGTTTAGGCAAGTAAACACATATATGATCATTATCCTTAACAAAAGAACATTATAGTATAGGCAAATTGCCACAAAAGTCATTTAGGATACAAGTTCAAAATATGTCAAGAAGACATATTTACACTGATGACAAAGAAAGTCACCCATTTTAGCAAATTTGGTAACAATTAGTTTCTTAAGGAAATTAACAAAGGTTATTTCGTCAAGCACTTGGTGTGCACCACTTTAGGACTAAATAAATATAGTTTTGGGACATATTGATCAAAAGACAAAGTTCACAATTCAAGCCCCAATGGCAACAAACACAAAGGTATTATCAAACAAGGTTTATATACATCAATAAATAACACAATCAGAGCTTGAATTCAAGGAAAATTCAAAGGAAACTCAAATGAAACACAAATGAAACACTTTGGCCAAAAAGTTATAGGAATTTAAATAGATTCAAATTGATCAAAGAAAGGTTTCAAAATGCATAATAATACACAAATAACTCACCAGAACCGATGGTTTGATCGTTTACGCGATAAAATGCCTATTTGCCTATAACAGGCAAAAGCAATGTTCTTCGATTTCCTTCGATTCTACAATCAATTTTACCACATATTTAGTCTTAAATAGATGATAACTAACATATTTAAAAATTAATTAGAATTATGGAATCCTATATAGAAAATCCATTTCAAACATAAACCTAGTTTTAGGTTTTCTCCAATTTCGATCCAATCTTGAAATCTATCGATCTAATCATGTTTATAATCATTTATATAGCCTAAATGAATCAAAAGAATGAAGAAAACATCATACTCACCTAAATTCTTCAAGTGGCCGAAGTTTAGGTTTGGAGTTTCATCAATTTCTAGCTTGAATTTCTTGGAATTTTCGATGGAAACTAGCTTAATCGGTAGTTTAACTGAGTTTTCTATCGATTTTGCTTGAAGTTTGGATGAAATTGCTGAAGTTTTGGAGAAGGAGGAGACTTGGCTGTAACAATGGAGGAAGGAGAAAAATTTTCTAATTTTTGGAATATTAGATGGCTATTTATATTAATTAACTTTCAGCTAATTCGATTTCTCCCCTCCCCCCGACACTTCTCATATTCGCATTTTCAACTCGGAACTTATAACTATTTATCTTTTTGTCCTATTTCAATTCTAAAACAATATTTCTTATATTTCTCCAGCTTATGAGTCTAATGGTGATATTAAAATTTTAAAATTTCGAACCCGTTCGTTAATCAACACGTCGACGTGCTTACCTATCCACTGAGTCGAATTTTAGCGATTTGCCAAATCGCGCAAATATGTTGTTCTAATGTCTAAATCAACTTTATTTATGCTTAAATAACATATATTCAAGGTTATAAAATTTAAATTTGAGTGTGTTACAAGTTTAAAACAAGTAATATTTTGGCTAAATTAACTAAGCATGGCCGACCCACATTGGTGGAAGAAGACATGGATTTTTGGCTTTTTAACTTATGTAAAAAGTGACAAAATTTGATTGGTCTCATTTGCCTTTATTTGGGAAAATTCACTTTTCCTCCCTATTTCAACTAGTTCTTTGCCACTTCATCCTCTTTTTCCTTCCAACCAACTTCTAATTAGCTCTTTCTCATTATTAACCATCCAAATATTGACTCTTATTTATTCCATTTAACAGTCTATCACTGTCCCTACAGTCGCTTACTCTTAAGCCTTTAGCTTCCGTACCAAATTTTTCCTCATCTTCCATTACTTGACTATTCATTTTATCTTACCAATTCGATTAATTCTCATTACTTAATTCACTAATGTCTTCTAAAATTTACCTTACTGTCTATTATGTCTGACTTACTTAATTCATCAAATTTACATATGTTTTATTCTAGCTTATATAATTGTTTTACAGAACTGTCACGACCCATTTCCGGATCACGACGGTCCTAGGATGCAGGAGATGCCAATAGCGACAAGCACCCGTAGAACCCAGTATCACATGCAATTATCTATCACCATTAATTTATTATTCAATTTGCTTAGTTACTATTCATTTTGCCATTCTGTAATCTGTCTGTAATTATTGCAGTTGGTTGTAACATTCATCAAAACAAGCCATATCATTACTCATACTCCATAATATGTCATATATACATGTTCATAAACTAACTTAACCATACATAACCCATGGAGTAGCTAGATCATGAACATACAAAAATATTGTATTTAATATAATTACATTGCTATCCACAGAGAGTCAAGAGTCGGGATTTTGCTACCTACTTTGTACCTGGAAATGGGAAACAAGGAAAATAGTGAGTATATAAGATACTCAATGAATCTAATATGCATCGCCAACAAAATTAATTTGGATCATCAATAAAAGATAAGCGGATGAAATAATAAAGACAGTCTACTCAATAAAATAAGAACACAGAATCAAATACAGGAAATGACAGTAAGGTCAATACTCATATCAATGGAAGTATAAAATATGGGTAAGACAAATACAGGGCCATGAAACGCATAGAATATGTGTAAAACACATAATCAATCTCAAATCAATATATATAAGACTGATCAGGTCTTATGGCTAGGACTGTAAACCCTTCCCAGCTAGGGTATCAATATACAATGTGCACATTGTCGATAGTATGAACCCACTACCCTGTCAGAGCGGTAGCTCTGTCAAACCACATCAGAGTCAATAAAAGTATGAAACAAGTCATTAGATACCATTATACAACAATGGTATCACCAAGTATCCATATCTCAATATCAATCATTTCAAGTTGCAACTTAAACAATGGAATAGCAATAACAAGTAGATATACAATGGCAATAGGTTTGGCAATTAACAATGGAATGGAACATAGGTTGTTCATACATGAAAAAAAGGTTGGCAATTGGTATGCCAATATCACTGGCAACGATGGCATTCAAATGGTAGGCCTATGGATGAATAAGTGATAGGCCTATGACAAAATGAACTAGACATTTCATCAAACACTTGGTGTGCAATAAAGGATGGACAATTTGGTATAGTTTGGGTGCAACTCTAACATTGCCCCAAAAATCAACAACAACTCACAATGTAGGCATTTCAATAAGCAATAGATATACAACATTAAACATCATTTAAAGGATCAAATGGGCTTAGGAAACATGAAGAAAAACAAAGCAAAAACAATGGAGTGAATAGTAACAACCCATTCGGCCAAGAGTGAGGTTTCAAAGGAGAATTCCATTCAACATTTCAATTCTTAGGACATGTAATCTGATACATATTAAACTCACTTAGCACTTCAAATAGCCTTGGAAAATTGATTTTCCACCTATTGCTTCAACGGAGGCAAAACTCATAACTATGGCAATCTTGATTTTCTACAACAAACCAACCACAAATTATTCATCCATTAGCCTCCAATTAACATATTCTAAGATTAATTAACATAAACCAACTTAAAATCAAACAGCTAACTCAAACAACTTAAGCTAGGGTTTAGAAACTAGGGAAAAGTGCTCAAATGCATCAATTGATGCAATCAAACACAAAACCCATCTAATTCATCATCTAAATAATCTAAATTAACCATAAAACTAAACAAACCAACTTGTTACCTCTTGGTGAAGTTCTACACAAAATTTCCCTTTAACTATTCCTTGAGTTCCTTTGTGATTTCAAGTGAGAAATTGCATGGAAATGGTGGAGAAATGGTGGTGATGATTTGGCCAACCAAGGAAGGAAAAAGAAGATGAGCAAAAAAATGCTAAGGCATGCTTATATATTAAGTCATTAATGGCAAATTCCATTTTAGTCCTTAAACTATCAAATAATCATACTTTGATCCCAACTTTTCTGTAATTTATTCTGATAATTCTGTTGAGAATTGGATTTCAAAGTGGGTATTCAAAAGCTTTATTTTTATTTATAATTTATTATAAAAATAGTTTCAGAGCCATTCTGAAACTCAGACATACCACTTTCCACTATACCTCTCAAAGTTTCATTTATTTACGATTTTGCTATCACTTACTTTTTCAGTATTCCTAAACATTTTTTACCTCTTTCTTTTTACCATAATTACACATGCATATATATGGTCCTTTATCCCTTAGTTAGAATCGGAAATGCATCTATCGACCGGACTGCTAATTTCTTGGCAATGTTTCTGACACCGGCGATTTTCAAAAAAGTATCTCTTTTACATTTTAACTGTGTCTCTAAAATTATTTCTAGTCATTTTGATGATTTCAAACCAGTAACTGAGAACAATAACATGCATTAAAGATAAGCCTTTCTAGGGTATTACAAGAACTTCTCCTAGGTTTTCGAATTTATCACTGTTTAATCATTACTTCCCAATACTCCGATTTACTGTTGTCTAATTAGTTTCTTTTGGGGTATTACACTTGCAAAGAGGTATTACCCTACCATAAGGATTGCTAGAGGTGCCTAACCAAAGTTAGGTCTTATGCATAAATGGATTTGGGACTTAGTGCATCTCTGGAGATATAACACTGCCTCGCAAACTTTACCCTAGAGTTCAATAGGTCTTTCAATGTTGCCTAACCAAAGCTAGATCTTTTGGCTAACCAAAATTATATATTTTGCTTAACCAGAGTTTGGTCTTTTATTTTATCTTTAGGATGACTTCACAGCTTCTTTACATATACCTCTTTTCTGGCTAAGCTTAGGTCTTTGTGATATCGAGAGCTCTATTGTTTCATCTTAACTAGCTTTATCCAGCTAATGTTTTCATATGAGTATTTGATCAATGTTAGGTCTTTTTCATTTATCGAGAGCCAATTATGGTTGTCTGACAGCATGTTAGTTCTCATTGCCTCATGGTTGTTATCTCTTTCCCCTAGTACTTAGAAGCGATTTGTGTGCAATGTCTAGAGACTGAAGGATCATGAAGAGTAGAGCTTTCTTAGGGTATTAAGGCACTCCAAGATCTTCTTCCCAAATAGGCATTTCTCAAAACATGATTGCTCCTCTTTGCAGTTCTTACCAACTCCATCCACTATTGATGGGTCGAAGGAAAAGAGTAGTTTGTTCTTCCGAGCTTAAAGATGGGATGCATGCTGAAGGATCTACTATGAATGGTGCTTTGAACTTATAGGTGTTCTTCAAGATGTGTTCCCATTTGGGTTCTTCAGAATGATTCTAACAGGTGTTCTTCAAAATGGTCCCCACAAGTGTTGTTCATAGTGTTCCCTTCAAGTGTTCTTTGGGATGATTCCCATAGAGTGATGCCATTTTCCTGAGAGATTTTTCCTTGTTGTGACCTTAGGCCCTAAGGCCTTTCATCAGGCCAAAAAAGGAGTGTCAAACGTTAAGCCTAGGCTCTGCAGGTGCTAGACTTAGAAAGAGAGAGTGTTTAGGGAAGAAGACCTTGAGGGCATATTATGAGTATGAAAGATAGTGGATCCTTATGTGTGTAAATGAGTTAAGCTACGAGAGGTAATGGATCCTCATAAATATAGATGAGTTAAGCTGAAGGTACTCGACCTCAATTGTTGAAAGGTGTTAGACCTTGGTTAATAAAAGGTATTGGACCTTAGTGTTAGAAGGTGTTGAATCTTGGCTTTGGGCTTCTGAACTGATGTTGGATCTTAGTCTGCATTGCAAAGACATTAGGACATGAAGCATTACCCTCCTAATGCTTAAGTTATTATGACTATATGTATGGAGCAAAAGGCTCAGAGAAAAAGTGAGTTTAGAGATTATACCATTGCTTCCATGGGTGTTTGAGTGAGAGGGTTTGTGAGGGCTCTCATTGTGGCCTTTTCTAGTGAAGAAACAAGGTACTAGAATTCGACTATAATCATCGCCAGTTGAAATAGAAAATGCCACTCTTCCAATAGATGACTGAAAGACTACTCTTTTGGCAAGGCATTTCTAGGTTTTAAAGGCAACTATAAAGATGGTGTTATGCCCCCATGTGCTTTAGCCAGCCTTTTCCTCTTAAGGAGTCGCAGTTTCTCTTCCCTAAAAGTCTTTTTTAAGTTGGACACAATTTAGTATTTATAGTATTTTTCTGCTAGGAGATTTGATGTGAATTGTTTGATTGGAAGTAACCAATGAGTCGAGTCATATCATTTTATGACTGGACAGAGTAATGATGCAACCATTTTGGTGGCTTTGAAGTCTTGTGCTAAGATATCTAAATTTTGTTTTCAAAGATGGCAGGATTATTTTTTGGTGAGACGAGGTGAGATAAGGTGCTACAGGAGCCAGATACCTGATTTTTGGATGACTGTGAAGACTAAGCACGAGATCGCCTTTCTATGAGGCCTTAGATCTGATTATTAGTGATTGTTTGAGCATGAATGTTGGATATCATGAGGCCTACTATCTAGAGCATTAGAGTCTATCTTGAACTTAATTTAGTGTGGTCTATATTTGAGGAGTCATTTTTAGTTATCATCATATTTGCTTCACATAAATAAAAACCAATATAAATTAACAAAAAAAAAAAAATTAAAAACCATTGTAAATTAACAAGTTCCATGTTAAATTCATAACTACTAGTTAACTAAATAGGTTTTAAGAAATTCTCTTCAACCTTTATTATATAGTTTGACATATTATAATTTAAGAATTTATTTAATACAATTACAATTTGCAAATCACAACCATTAATCAATTAACAAAGATTAATTATAAATATAGTTGTCATGGCATAAAGCAACTCTTCAAAATATTATTATATCTTTGCTTCGCATGAATGAAATCATTTTGATAATTGATTTTTTTTTTCTTTTAAAATGTCAATGCTAAATTAGTGATATAATAAAACATGAATAGGGACTCAATATTTGAGTTCGATAGTAAAAGCATTTACAATTTTAATATATCTTTGATCATTTTGAAAAGAAACAATGTTTGTAGGGAAAACACAATATATATCTCCTGAAATCGGGTTAATTTCACTGGTGGTACTCCAATTTATGGCTCTTACACATTATAGTACTTAAACTTCATTTTATTACTTAAAAATCATCAAACTTTATATGACGGTCACTTTAAAGCACTTTCATCTGTTTTTCCATCCAAAAACTAATAGACGTCCTACGTGGCTTCATAATTCAATATTTTTTTTTTTTGCTACGACAGCAGGCAAATCAACATTCCCATTATGTTTTTTATTATTTCTCATTACTGGCTCACTATCTCTCATATCCTCTCTCCTTTCTCCTTTACCAATACATGGAAGATCGACACATCCGATTGAAAGCCCTTTATGCCTTTACAACTCCTCGATCTCAACCATCGTCTCTGGATGCTCCACTTTTGCGCTCTAAAGGTCGATTCAGTCCCATAAAATTTTCCATGACCATTTTATTCGAATCAACTTGGGGATGAGATAATTACTTATGCATGCAATAATGTCCTTTAATGGCAATGTTGTAACACCTGAAACTTCTTTTGCTTGTATGTATTCTGAAATTCGTCTAATGATGTATATAAGATTTGTTATGGAATGTTTGTTTTGGAAATGAGATTTGTTTGTTTTGATTTGAATTACAGATTTTGTGTTTATGTAGAATTTTGTGAATTTATGTTCAAGACTTTAAATAAAGAATTTAGGATATGTTGTAACCTCATGTGTCTAGTTTAAGTGGAAGGAAGAATCGAGGCATTTAAACTTCTATAGTTCAAGATAGAGCTGGTTTAGCATGTGTTGCCGAAGTGAATTTTTTCAGCTTCTATCATGAACAGTGCGCATGAACAGTACATGTGAACAGTATCGTGAATAGTGCATATGAATAGTAAACTCGAGATTTTTTGCAGTAGTTTTTCTTTAAAACTTCATTTTTCCTTCTTCCTTGTTCTCTCTTCTTTTCCATTTCCTATTCCTCTCAACCATAAATTGTTTTTCTTCATTTCTAAGTTTTTAATACTTCAATTAAGCCTTATTAATACTAGAAAATACAAATTAAAGACTATAAAAGCATCAATTCAAGCCAAATTCCTTAAAATTTCTTTGGACGAGAAAACAAGGTAATTTTCTCAAATCTTCTCTCTAGCTTGAGTTTAGTTCTTTGTTAGTTAGAATAGTTATTTTTAAATTTTGGGTGATCTTTTGTGAGCATTAATGGCTAATATTTATGGTTAGATTTAGTATTTATGAGGATTTATAATTTTTGGATGAATAGTGCTGTGATAGTAGATTTTCTCTATAACTATTATTCATCCTCTATTAATAGTTAAATTAATGCTAGAATTTATTTATAGAGGAGCTTAGAATTTATAACAGATTATTTTATGTGATTGTTTTAAGAAAACCTTAAATTTTGAAATTTTGAGAATTTTTATTTAGGAGAAGAGAACTCAAGGAATTAAGGATCTTTTGGATTTGAACAAGAGTTGAGCTTGACTAGAAAGCTTTTTGGTGCTAAGAGGTAAGTGTGGATTTCGTTTCATGTGTATGATTCTCTATATGAGAATTTTTGCTAAAGTATATTATATTCATATATATGTATATGTTATTTATTAGTTTAATTTATTGAAACCCTCCTTAAATAGAATCTTTCAATGTTGATAATGACTTGGTTATTTTCCTTGGACCAAGTTCATTAATAAGCCTTTGTTATGCATAATATGATATATTATTCATATGTTGTGATCTCTTGATCACTTTTAATTACTGTTAAACCAATACTTGATATGTATATCATGGAACATATATTATAGAACGCTTTTCCCAATGAGAGTTAATTCATTGGTCCAATGTGCACAGAGGAAACATGGTTGATAGGGTATGGTATCAATGTTCTACCTAGAAGGGATCACGAGCTTTAGGCATATGCCTACGCAAGCATATGTGCCACGTGAAGGTAGTAAGGCTACCCAAACGTTATGATATGATATCCGTTCTATATTATGTTTATTTGATAATGCCATTCTTTATAGGCATTTATGTTCTTTAAAAAGAATTATGATTTGATATTCATATATATATTATGAGATGATTGGATAATGCTACCCTTTGTAAGCACTTATGATATTAATGTATATGTTAAGATTTCTTTCTAGTACCCTGGTACATATTCAAGATTTGCTATTTAAGTATTCTATATATGTTATTCATTCTGATTGTTCGCATCTCACTGAGTTGTAGACTCACCACTCTTCTGTGGATTTTAGGTTCTAGCTTAGCTCGAGAGAGAGTTAATCTTGGAGACAAAGCTTTTTGATTTCCTTCTCCACAAGAAGACTCTTTTATGTAATATTTTTGGAAAATAGTTGAATTATATATATGTATTTATGTCTATGAGTAGTATATTCTTAGAAGCTCCGTAGATGTGTGTGATTTTGCTTATTCTTTTGTTGCCATAGATGGCATTGTAGAATTTCCCTGGTTCCATTTTGATGTTAGAATTATCTTTTGATCGGTAAGGAACAAGAGGAAATGTCATATCAGGTTAATAAGATATATTTAAGATATGGATGTTTGGCAAGATGCAAGTATGTGTTGTAAGTTTGATCCAGGTTAGCTAAGGGTTCTACAGGTGTACGGTGGCCTTATACCTTCCTTTACCCTAGGATAGTCACACTGGTGATTTTGGGGTGTGACAGAGGTGGTATCAAAGTTATAGGTTTCTCGACCATAAGATAGATAGATAGATGTGTAAGTTCCCTAACATAAATGTCTGATTAAGATAACTATGGTGCATAGGATTCTGTTTCGTTATGTTATGTATTCTTTGGAATAAATCTATGTTAAACTAGTGTTATGAGTCTAAAGTTACTCTGTTTTCCTTATCAGTTTTGTGATGCCTCCGAGACGTGGTCCTGGAAGAGGTAAAGGATGTGGTGGAGGTCATCTTAGGCAAGAATTGCCTTCTTAGGAGGGTTCAGTGGGTAGAGTGAGAGGTGAGGAGGTTCCTCCAAAACCACAGGTAGATGTCATTGGTATGTCTTAGTGATTGGATCAGTTGCAGAGAAATTATGAGGTTTTAGTTGAGTTCATTACTCAGCAAGGAGAGCAATAGGTACCTCCAGTACCAATAGTTCCAGTTGCTCCAGTGGTTTCTTCACCACCACCAGCAGTTGTGTCTTTGGTTGAGGAGGCTTCTTTTGAGCTATTCTTGAAGCTCAAACCTTATGAGTATAGAGGAGAGGTGGATCCTACAGAGTTTTCTGGATGATATTGAGGAAAGGTCTAAATTTTGAGGATCTCAGACAGGAGAGACATAGAGTTTGTTGGCTATTTGATGAAAGCTGAAGCTAAAGACTGGTTCAGGAGGAGTATTCAGGGTAATTCAGATCTTTCTTGGAATCAATTCAAGGAAATAGTTACCGAGAAGTTCCTTCTAGAGAGTATGAGAAAGGCTAAAGCTATTGAGTTTGAGAGATTGGTTCAAACTCTTGGTATCACTATTTCAGAATATGCGAAGAAATTTAGCTAGTTGAGTAGATTTGCTCTAGTTTTGGTTCCTACAAAGGCAGCATGGATTCAGAGGTTCCGTAGAGGACTCATAGCTCCATTGTTTAAATTTTTAGCTGCTCTTGAGTTTGACTCATACTCTAGGCTTTTGGATAAAGCTAGAGTGATTGAGAATAGAGAGATGGAGGTTAGGTCAGAAAGGGAAGAGAAAAATAAGGCGAAGATTGGGAGTTCCTCTAGACAGGTCAATGGAATGAAGAGTACTGATGTTTCACCTCAGTTTGCTCCCTATAGTGGATATAGAGGACCTTTATAGAGATCTCAGCAGAGGCATAATTCCTCTAGACTAACACCTCAAATGAGTTATGGTATTGCCAATTCAGCACCACCTAGGACTACTATTCATCCGTGTCCTATGTGTGGTAAGCTTTACAGAGGAACCTATTACTTTGGGACAGGTGTATGCTACAAGTGTGGACAGCAGGGTCACTTGCTTAAGGATTATCCATAACCTTCTTTTGGAGCTAGACCTCAAACTTCTCAAGCTTCAGTCCAGATGGACAGGAGAGTTATTGGTCAGCAGTCTAGCGTAGGCCAAGGTATTTTGGGTAGAGCTACAGAGGGAGGCAGAAATTTAGGTCAGAAAGTTGGTCAGAATACAATTCAGACACTTTTGGGTAGAGGTAGAGGGAGAGTATTTGTTTTGACACAGCAAGAGGCGCAAACTTCTAACACTATGGTCACGAGTATTCTTCCGATCCAAGTTTTGAATGCAAGAGTGTTATTTGATTCAGGAGTTTCGCATTCTTTTGTTTCGCCCTGTTTTGCTAAGAAGTTGAATATGCCATGTGTATTGCTTGAGAATGCTTTGGTTGTATCTACTACTTTCGAGGAAGAGATAGAGATTCAACACTTTTATCCATCTTGTGTAGTTAGCATAGATGGTAAGAGTTTATAGTCAGATTTGATTGTGTTACTGGTGCTTGAGTTTGATGTGATTTTGGGCATGGATTGGTTGTCTAAGTTTCATACATCTATAAATTGTCATGAGAAGAAGTTAGTATTTAAGCCACTTTCAGATGAGGAATTTGAGTTTCAAGGGGAAAGGAGTGAAGTACCCTATACCGCCATCGAGGAGAGGAGATTGATGAGGAAAGGCTGCTAAGGATATTTGGCATACATTCGTGATACTCACAAGGAAGTGAAAGGCTTGGAGCAGATTCCAGTTGTTAGGGAGTTTCCAGATGTATTTCCTGATTAGTTACCTGGGTTGCCAATAGATAGAGAAATTGAGTTCGGTATTGAGTTGCTTCCTGGCACTAGTCCAATTTTTATTCCTCCATACCGTATGGCACCAGTAGAGTTAAGAGAATTGAAGACTCAGTTGCAAGATATGCTTGATAAAGGATTCATTCGACCCAGCAGTTCTCCTTGGGGTGCTCCTATGCTCTTTGTGAAGAATAATGATGGATCTATAAGACAGTGTATCGATTATAGGCAACTCAATAAGATCACAATTTAGAATAAGTATCTTTTGCCAAGGATAGATGATTTGTTTGACTAGCTGCAAGGTGCTAGTCATTTCTTCAAGATAGACTTGAGGTCTGGTTATCATTAGTTGAGGATTCAGAATGAATATGTGTCTAAGACTGCTTTCCGAACGAGATATGGTCACTATGAGTTTCTAGTCTTTCCTTTTGGATTGACTAATGCGTAAGTTGCTTTCATGGATCTCATGAATAGGATCTTCAAGCTATTTTTGGACAAGTTTGTCATAGTGTTTATAGATGACATTCTTGTGTATTCTCAAAGTGAGGAAAAGCATGAAGAACATTTTCGAATGGTATTGCAGATTTTGAGAGAGCATCAGTTGTTTACTAAGCTTTCAAAGTGTGAGTTTTGGCTTGAGAATGTTTGTTTCCTTAGACATGTTGTGAGGGACTCAAGGTTGACCCAAGGAAAGTAGACGCCATTCTTAGTTGGCCTTGACCCACTAATGTTTTAGAAGTTATGAGTTTCTTGGGTTTGGCAGGCAACTATAGAAGGTTTATTTAGGATTTCTCCAAGATTGCAATTCCGTTGACTAAGTTTACTCATAAGCTAGTGAAATTCCAATGGCTGGATGCATCTGAAAGGAGTTTCCACAAGTTGAAGACTTGTCTCACCATGACACCTTTCTTACCTTTGCCATCAGGTGAAGGAGGTTATATGGTGTCACAACCCTCACTCTATAGGGCTATGACAGTCCTAGGGCACGGGAAAAAAATGCATACAGGTACCTCGAAGAACCGAAATTATAAGCTTCATTTCATTTAACCATTTTATGACATATAATTTTTTTTCAAAAACACTTTAAGTTAATTTAAGTTTACAGAAAATTGGACAGAGTTTCCCCTGTAATATTAACATTACCCAAATAGAAAACACAGCACATCACCTCTAATATCAATATTAAATCCCTTTCAACCTCCAAATACAACTCACATCACAATCATATAACAATTCCCTGTCATATTATTTATTCATATGCCAAAGTCACATAAGCTTACCATGTCAGTTGTACCCCTGTTAAAATATGAATGCATATGTTATCATATGAATGCATAACATATATTTAAATTCAT